>JABFQC010001736.1:0-18159 GCA_022817085.1 Psilanteris sp. ZL-2020
ATATTTATTTAAAACAAATAAAGTGTTGGGGTGATATTGGAACAGCTAAAAGATTGTAGTACATCAGTTAACCATATTTATCTAAACATCAATCATAAGAATTAGTTATAAGGTTACATAAAATTCTAAAGTCGTTTAGCTAAATCGATGTAAATAGTAATGTAAATAAACAATGCAGTCGTCTTCATTTATTAAATTCAACAAAAAGCATGTTGGTCTATAATAAACAAACATTTCTTTTATTTTGAATACAAATGCGTACATAAATTAATTTATGTAAAGCGTTATTAGTATATTACAGCCGAGGGCGCCACTGCGCCCGAGGCTAGTACGATGTTTTACGTACCGGCGCAGCGTGCTGAAAGTGTCAACTTTCGGCACGAGACACAGATAGTTCCACTTTTGTCCGCTGCGCTGGGTGCGTAAAATCATTTTTCTCCGAGTCTGAGATTGTAATACAAATAATTTCAGATTGTAGCTGCGACGACAATTCAAATATTCTATTCAACAATTCGGATTGTCAGAGATTGTAAAACGAATGTCATATTAAATGACATATTGTACATAACCTATAATTGTGACTATTGAATTGAGCATCTGTTTATTCAAATCGGCTATTTGTAGTTTAACAATCTAATTTTAATATCTAGATTGTGAATTCAACAATCTCTTCTCTCAGTGTAGTATAATAAATGAGTTGATTTAAAAAGAAAAGGTATAGTAGGACTAATTTGAAATTTTTTATGATAATTTTGGAATGTTTCCATTCGCTTCTATAGCGCGATAATTTTTAATTAAACCGGCTATTATTGATAATAAATATAAATATTTCCGTATAATGCGTCCATAAAGTGAACATTACAAATAAGCATATTTTGCAATGTAAATTATAAAACGCTGAAATATTCCGCGAGGCGCTTTTATTCAACAATACATCTACAGCGAACGCTATTTGAATAACTAGACAGCCGAAAACTCGTAAATTCCGACTGCGAGGTACACGCGGAAAGTACAAGCCAGAGCCTGCGGTCCCGGGCCGCAACTTAAATTGGCTCGATAAAAGTTGGTGAAATAAAACGGCTCGGGGTCCGCAGTGCGCGGAAGCCCACTATATCAGAGAAACATCTGCCAAACGTTATTACAACTTTGAATAAAGAACGGCGTCAGTCGCGAACCTGGAACTTTGCTGGGACTACAATGCTGCGCGCCTTTTTTCTTTTCGTACTAAAAAACTTTTCTTCGCCATCCATGCACAGCTCGCCCGTCTCTCGTCTCCATCGTGATAATCTTTTTGATAAATTGAGTCTTCATTTTAATAATCCCAGGAGGGATCGCTTAAATGATACGCTACTCGGATAATTATTAACTAATAAACTGTTTAAGAAGCTATTACAAAATATTTGCAAAATATTAGCGTTTAACGATTCCGTAACTTTATGCGCGATAAAACATGCAATAGAAATTAATTCGATTTCGCGTTCGATGCTGCAAAAAATATGCGGATTGAAAAAATTCGCACATTTTTATATAATATATATATATAGCTAAAAGGATTAAATTATGTATATCAAGCTTTTATTTACAGTGATCTATATTTATACATTTTTCAAAATGATTTCTTTATTTGTTTGAATAGCAAAGCTATTCCATATATATATATATATATATATATATATATATATATATATATATGTTATTATTGGCAATATACGTTTTATGGGATTGAAGTTTACAAGTCAACATATATATATATATAGTTTAGTAAATTCATCATGGTAGCCACAAATCGCAAGAAACTTTAGAAATGAGCTTTATTAATTTAATACTTTTTACGTTTCACGTTTGGCTTTATTTCTTATTGATTTTTCACTCTTCACTCAGATATACTGCTGATCTTTTATTTACAAAAAAGTAATCATTTGTTTCCGATGGCATTTTAATTACGAAATGACATTTTCATAATTTGATTGGACATTTTGTTATGTAACTTTCCCACTGTGCAAGCAACACAACTTCCACCGAGTTATACAATTAATTGTTGTATTAAATAAGTCATTTATATCTGACAGATTTAAAAGATTATTCTTCTACACAAATTAATGTATTAATTCATGAAAATATCCACTTTCCATCGAACGATTACTCGTGCGTGGTTTGATAATTACAGGGTCATTATAGTTTAGAAACAAATCATTTAATGAAATAAAAATTGCATCCAAAGGTTAATCACCAATATATATTATGTTATAATTTAATCTATACCTCTTAGAAACAAATTAATCATAATTGTCGAATCTGTTTAAGCTTTCCTATACGAAAGTCATTATTTGACGAGTTAATTCCGCACGTACGCTATCGTACAAATTTACTTCTCACAACGAGTCAGTAATTATCCTCGAATATTTCGCAATTCCCGAATCTCACAAAAACAACGAATTACTACAAATACAACGAAATAATATAAATATCAAAATAGCATCGCGCTAACCGCATAAACGATTTTACGTCTGCGTAAAAAAAACGCGACAAATTGTCCCCGGAGTTGAGATTACACTGATCTCAAAAGGGATATCTATGTAAATAAGAAAAACCGAGTATCTACACAATGTACATCGTCTATTAATTTTTTTTTTTTTTTTTCGTTAAATCAGTCCATATCGTCATTGACGGGCGTCGGACGAAAAAAGCGCGACGGCGATATTGTCAATTAAATCCGCAGATGAGCGCGTCTTGTTTCGCCTTTCGTCGCACACCGATTTATTCAATGAAGCGACCAGCGATCTATAAGTGTATTATAGCGCACCGAGTCGCAGTCGCTTAAACGCGCGTTCAGCCCGACGCGAACGAAAAAGTTGATTATCGGATGTTCGGCGGCGGAATAGCCGGCGGCTGTCGATTCGCGATTTCGTAGCTATTGTTAAGGATCCGGCGGCGTTGCCGAGGCATCTTCGTCTCCGCCTTTGATCTCTTTCACGAGCGGATATTCTCGTTGCCACCTCGCAGCGCCGCGTCGCTTCTTTTTCGCTCCCATTAAACAGCCGCGATCGGAATCCGCTCGCTCGTTTTGTGCCTAAGTAATTGTCGGGGAGTTTGCGACCAGCCTCGGTTCGCATCGGCGCTGCATCACCGCTCGCCGTGCTACCGTGAAATTCATTATCGTCGCGTCCGATTCCGGCGAAAATCTTCGTGACCGCCACTTTTTGTCCCGCAAACGACCGCACTTTGACGCCGAACGCGACGCTCCCTTCGCGCCACGAATGATAGCCAACGACAGAAACCAAGCGTCTTAATCAAGTTAGCGCGTTTCTTACGCGCATCGGCGCATTTTTCGCGTTTCCTAATAGCCGGGCGGCTTTGTTCTGTTGCGAATTATTTTACACGCCGTTTTGAGCAGCTTTAACCGCTGCGCCCTTAATTGGCAAGCGTCGGTGCGCGCGCGTGTTTTAATTGCCCGAACGGTATTGTTTCGTTTGATATCATTTCAAGTCGGTTTAATTTCAGACCCCCGTATGCATGGCGAAATTTCTGACGGTGAATAATGAGTTTGGGGATAAAATGTTTTATGGTTTTTGTTTAATCGGGTGCAGGTTTTACGGGTCGTTGTAATATTTTGGTTACGGATTAAAGAAGGACGGAGCAAACTAATGAGCAGTATAAACGAGGTTATAATGACCTGCGTTCGTCGGCAATGTTTACGTTATGTCATTGATGATATTTTGACTAGTCAACGGTGTCGTTCAAGAAGTGGATAGATTGGTTATTTTGAATTTTTGTGATCTTGATTGTACTTGCGTTTTGTTGAATGATTAAAGTCTATTACACCTCTTTCAAGAAAGTACATAACGCTAGAAAAAATGTCACTGCTTTAAGACACAAAGTAACTTATATTTAAGTTACCAATTTTGACGAAAATTATTGTGCATTAAATTAAGACACATGTATTGTATTTTTTAGCAGTATTTAATTGAATGAAATGTGAAATTTTTGAAACTTTTATAACAGTCATAATAAATTCGCTTATTTACAGTCGACTCTCTGGTCGAATAATAAAATTTTCTCGTTTCATTCAACGAATTGTACAAACAATATAATTGCTTTATGTCATCATAATGCAATATGTTTCAAGTATATATCCATATATAATATAAGAAAATATTATATTATGTACTATGATATATTTCTCATAAGAACTTGACATGCATAAGTATAAAGTAGTTTTTATGCTTTTATTACGCAAGAACATTTTTCGGTCTCGGAATGCTACAAAAAACAATTGTCGAGGGTATTTTATTATTATTATTATTAATATTGATAGACTTATCTGTATTAAATTGTCTTAACAATTAATATATCTTCAATTTTATTGCTTGTAAAATTTAATTTTATTTTTCTAGTTATTAGAGGCAGAATTTTAAATAATTCGTTGAAATAATATTAGATTTGTGCACAAATAAATACCTACACATTTATCATTTTATTTTCTATATTTTGTACGAATCTTGTATTTGTCCAAAGTTAATTCAAATTAATTATTGGTATTATTACTATAAATCTCATTATATAATTAATTATCAAATTAAAAATAATGAATATAAATAAAATTATAACACTCTTCGATTAAGCATATACACTGGGAAAAATAAAACATGAAAAATTACTGTTTATAATACTAATTTAGGGCCATATGATACAAATCGTCAAAATTTACTGCTTTTAATAGAAAAAAAATCACGTTATTTACACGAATAATTACTGAAATGTCATAAAATATTACTGTTTAAAACAGTAAATTTAGGCAATTTGTCTCATATGGCCCTAAATTAGTGTTTAAAAAAGTAATTTTTGATGCTTTATTTTTTTCAGTGTAGGAATGTAGTTGATTATATATATATATATATATAAATACAAAGTAAAGTGTTATATTATTATTTGAAATAACAAAAAAAAGTTGGCGTTTAAATAAAAGTACAACCTTTAATACATAGCAAAAATTCCCACTTTAACCGGAACAATGAAAATCGTAATTGGATTATTAAATTATCGTTTCAAAAATAAATGAACCCTATATACATAAAAATCATTTTAATAATATGACGATAAATAATGATATGAAGTTTCAATCAAAACAAAATCATTATACCCGAAATAAAACACTAGTCCACGTATTTTATTGCGACGCACGTGTAAATGATATCGCGATTCAATTCGTTAAAATTATTGTATTAAATGAACATTATATCGAAAACACTGTTGAATTCGCGTGAAAATTAAATTTTATACATCGGTTTCATAATAATGATTACGTTATTAAGCAGTAGGTTCACGGTATGAGGTGCTTTAGCCGTTCGATCCGTGCTAGCTTGCACTGCAACCATTAGTAACCGAATTAATTAGCCAAATCGGTAGCCACGATGCAGTTACAATTAATCTGCACCCGATTCACGTACTATGTCTACGTTTACAACAGCGTAATCGTATTTAAGCTTAACCTATTGTCGCAAATGAGGCATACATAAGTCCCTTAACGATGTTAATTACGATAGAGAAACGATTAGTATCGAATATCTATTTAAAAGCTCATACAAAAATTACACGAGATGACAAGGGCGTCATCATTTCGTCGTGATAAAATAGTCTTTTTTCACGCCGGATGCACTCGAAATGCAGTTTTTTAAAAAAAAAAATTCGATCTTTTCGCCCATATTATTACCACAAAAAAAGACACCTACTTGTCATTGGTTTGAAGATATACACTGAAAGAAATAATCCTGCAAATTTTACCATACTATATTGTAAACATAGGATAAAGGGAAAAAAAGTAAACAAATATGATAAATTATGGCTAAAACTTCAATAAATGTGATAAAAATTACCATACAATTTAATAAAAATAATATTTTCAGGTATTTATTTACATTTTCTTTCCTTTATCCGATGTTTACAATATTGTCTGGTAAAGTTTGCAGGATTATTTCTTTCAGTGTATTAAAAGGTACATAAAATTATGTAATGTATGTAATTATATATAATAACTTAATTATTACATATTGGATTTTGACATGGTATTTGTAACCCTATAACTTTTGTAATCGCCGCGTTATAGATTATAAACTTCTGTTATGCTTTTTATACCTTTGAGACTGTTTGCACATGAATTTTTCGCCGCGAAAACGCTTAGGTGTTAAATGGTTATTTATCTTGCAAGCTATGTGGCATCGGTTTGCCACGTCGTTATTTCATCGTTATTTCGTCATTATTTCCGGCATATGCGCTTAAGGAAGAATTATTGCGTCCATCCCTTCCTTATTTGTATGGCTGAAAGCCGCCGTACGCGAACGTACGTCTATATTTTGTTGTACATGATAAGTGTCGTGCGCATTCATCGTTATTGTTAAACGCATTCGCGAAAATGATTTGGTGTTCGTAACGATCTCGATTTTATTTCTTTTCCTCCAACACGCTAATAGCACGCGCGTTCATACGGAGATATTATTTGTGTGCATGATCAGACGCACGTATGCGCGGTTGCTGTTGCTGTTGCTGGTTAATTTATTAGTCAATAGTGTTAATCAAATAATAGTTTGAAAAGGTTTATGGAACAGAAACAAACCAGTTGATTTATACTAATATTATCGTCAATATTTATTATTTTACGTAATATATATATATATTTATTATAATATATTGAAACCTGAACATAAATTTAAAATTTTAATAATATAGCAGGTTATGATTTACATTCAGAAAATCAACTCAATGAAACGTAGATACGAGTTTCAGTTTATATACATAATTGTCAATTACTTATATAATATCAAACATTAATGTTTCAAGATTGTATTTACATTCTATAATTAACAACAAACTTCCATCAACAAACGTAATCTTTTATCATGTACCAATCCAAAACCAAACATATATGTTATATATTAATAACAACATATAAACTTGTACATGTGTTGCGCGCAATTAGAAATATGCATCATATATGTTTATTTTTATTTGGTCCAACATTTCTTAATTATATC
Source organism: Psilanteris sp. ZL-2020 (assembly GCA_022817085.1). NCBI lineage: Eukaryota > Metazoa > Arthropoda > Insecta > Hymenoptera > Scelionidae > Psilanteris > Psilanteris sp. ZL-2020. The sequence continues at coordinate 7,029 of JABFQC010001736.1, forward strand.
ATTATCACAAATACGAACAAGTATTACTTTTTTTCCGCGCTCCAAAGTCATTATCAGAAAAGTTGCAATGAAAATGAGTAATACCACATAATATTTTACGGACCTTTGGTCGATAAATATTACTGCTTCACCCTTTTGTTCTAGGTTGAAACCTAGTTTGAACTTTTTGGTAATTAACTATGGCAACTGGAACAAATAATTTGTTCGTTCACATATTTCTAAGTCAAACATAAATCCAGATAAATGTTTACTAGTATAAACAAACCCCTCGAAGTTGTTGCCGAATCAATTCTTAAATTACACTTTCGTAACGAAATCTCACGTCAAAAATTACTATGTAATCAAATTGTTTAAAACAATAAAAAGAACAATTTTTACTTCCTTTCGGGAATTTCTCTTTTCTTTTATTTGGAACAATAAGTTCCAACAACTTTCCATAAAACATAACTTATAATCATAATGTACAACTCGGTTGTTCAAATTGTATTCAAACACCATCCAATCGCAATACTCGGTATTCTTTTTTTAGAAACAAAAACCGACTCGAGCGGGCCCAAACGCGAGACGTCGCTCAGACTCCGCAATATTCATCCTGCATCTTGTTCCACGAGCTGATCGTTTGCGGATCCAACGAGAACCGCTTCGTCGACACGGGGAGGAACACTTTCTGGGTCATCATCATCGAGATGTTTTTCTTCGACTTCCTTTTCTTCGGTGAAACTTTGCGAAACAGTTTGATGAAGTTAAAGAATTTTGGCGTCGACGAGCTCAAACTTTCAGCCGAAGCTTTACTGGATTTGGTCGCGAGCGGCTGGGATTTTCTGCGTTCCGGCGAGGATGAATTGGTTATGATTGTTTTCAGCTTGGATATCCAACGCGTGTTCAGTTTCTTGCCCTTCTTCTTCTTTTCGATCAGCACGTTCAAAGCGTGCGTGCTTGACAGCGGGGTCGACGTTGCCAGTATGTTACATATCTTCCAATTCTTATCGGAAGATAGCGAATTGAAAGATATAGTTTTGTATAATGGCATTGTCCATTCTGTCATTGGGGATAACATATTGTCCTCGTCAATTAATTCCCTCGACGATTCGAGTTCCGCTGTATCCGCGCTGTCGGCAAAAATCAAGTCTTCTGTCGCTTTAGCGTCAGTCCGTTTGAGTTTTGTCAATCCGGAGTCGGTTTCCTTTAAGGAAACTTCGGATACTTGTTGGTCGAATCGAGGAGGTGAGACTTGACGCGGAAGGACGAGGTTTATGTTATCTACTTTACGAGAAGGAGTCGATCTGGGAAAACTTATCGATCTCCGAATGGATACTACGTTCGGCAGATTGGTATCTTGCGTTTCAGTTTTCGGCTTAGTTGGCTGAGACGACGTCAGGCGGAGTACCAAATCATTAGGCTGAAGGCTGATATAATTTTGTTGCTTGTTAGGAGAGTAGCTATCTGCGTTGTAGTTTTCACTTTCGGATGATGTTTGAATACCTGTAATTAGTAAGGAGGGATTACGGTAAATCTTGTATTATCGTTGTTGATTGTTACGTTGTTTTTCACGAGGAAAGAAAAAATGTATTAAAAATTACTCATAAAATATCAAATGTGTGACAGCAATGTTTTATTTTGGAATACTACACTGAGAAAAATTAAACGTAGAAAATTGCTGTTTATAATACTAATTTGGAGACATTAAAGTAAAAACCCGAAAATTACTGTTTTTCCTTGTAAAAATACAGATTTTCATACCAAATTGTCCTTTTATATTTTATTATAATGCTATTATAAACAGTAATTTTTAGGGTTTTGTTTTAATGTCGCCAAATTAGTGTTATAAACAGCACTTTTCTATGTTTAATTTTTCTGAGTGTACGTACAAAATTAGAAAAAAGTACGTGTATTTTTTATAAAAAAGCTCTGATACTTTATTTATTATTTTAATATTGAACGTTCCTTTCACACATTTGCAATGTACAATGAGTGTATATATATATGTGCAATATTTACATGTAATATAGCAAAAGTAGGGTATAATAAAATATACTATATACTGTAGTAAACTTACGAGTTACATTTTTTTCAGGTGCATCGGTTTCAAGATCGGAATTCTGTTCAATTGACTTTTCGATCCACAATGGATTTCTGATCCTTAACTGTTGCTGTCTTTTGTACTGAATGTAATTTTTGTACCAGTAAGGAACTCCGCGTGAATTTAATTCTTCTTGTTCTTGGAATATTGAATAAAACTCATTTTCCGTATCCTAAAGAAAAAATAGAAAAAGTTAGTTTTTGCTATGTTTGTATAAATTAGTTACTTTGTTATAATTGTTGTCAAAGAAGTACTTCGACAAAACATAGAAATAAGGTAATGAACAATATTCAATCGAGTAGTTTAGTAACTATGATGTATTCTGCTATCTTTAAAATAAATATAGAAACATTTTTTAAATTTTATTCATTTTTCAATATTTTGTTCAAAAAATTATTATCATACAAACAAATAAAATATATATATATAATGTATTTACATTTATGTTATTTTGAAAAAATAAATATAGATCAGTATTTTTGTCAATTATGATAAAATAGCAACAATTTTTTATTACTCTTTATAGTCTTATATAGTTGAAAATTGTGTAATAAAAAAGTAATTTTGATGAATACATTAATAGATTTAGATTATGAACATATGTGTCAATAAATAAATTACATAGCTTTTAACATTTGATATGTAATTAAGAAACTTAAAACAAACCTCGACTGAAATGTATAATAAAAAAAAGTTTTAAACTGTATTATCTAATAATAAAATAAACACTCAGCATTGCTCTGATACAATTAAAAATTCGTTTTCAGTTAAGTTTATCTTCGGAATAATAGCCTGAAATTGACTATGATTAAATAATATTAACTATACTCACTTTGTAAGGTTTGCCTTTCGATGTCTTCAGTTTATCACATTTGCCACTGAAATGATCCATTGTGTTTAACGTGGTTTGTATTTAAATATGTTTACAAATAATCCCGTATCTAAATATATAATATGAGTGCGTTCTTAACATATATATATACCAAATATAATTCAATATTTCATTCAATTAAATATATTATATTTTATATAATTTTAATTGCCGAAAACTGTGACTCTTATCATGTTGAAAGGCAGAACTAAAATGTAGAGTTTTTAGAATTTTTGACAAGACACTACGTATAGATATATATATATATATACACCTAACCCGAAAACGAAGGATTTACTTATGCTAATTGTAAACTGTAGAATTTGTAAAAGTAAATGAATCCTACATATTCTTCATGATTCTTTACAACTAATAGATGCGTGACATGAAATACGTGTTACAAATTCCTTCGACTAAACAATCCATTTACGCGTTCGACGATGTCTTTTGTAATAGAATTAGATAAATCGATATTTAACCTATAATCGAAGTAAAATATAATAATTTGGTCGAAATAATACAAGTATTATTAAATAATTTAGTCGCTACGAATGTAACGTAGAAATAAGAATAATTTAAGTTTTAAAAATGTAAGTGATTTATTTTATACAATAGTTTAACGCTACAAACCGATTTGACAGCATAATATTTTTATTATATTATTGATATTTTTTATGATAATGAATATAGATTTTCATTTAAATAAAAAATTTTTATAATTACAATAATTATGTTCTTTTTTATGTATATTTTTTTTCTAATATTAGTTATTTAATTTTTCATTTAATATATTAAAATTATTGTTAAATATTAATAAAATGAATTTTTTATTATTCAAAGCAGTTGTAGTATTAGGATATAAATATTATTCCTATATAATTTGAAGCATGATTTGACGATTTATATAGTCATTTGTATGCATATAATTGATCCTTGCAGAACAAATAAGTTTTGCCTTAAATAGTGATTGGTTGAATAAGGTATTATAATATGTATGTTCTCAATACACTGAGAAAAATAAATGACCAAAAATTACTACTTATTTCCTTAATTTGGAATCATAAGTGAAAAATCAGGATATTTATTATTTTTAAAAGTAATATATAATGATAAAGTAATATTTTTATATGTAAAAAACTTACCTTTTCTTTTTAAAAACAGTAAATATTATTGTTTTTCTCTTATGATTCCAAATTAAGGAAATAAATATAGTAATTGTTCGTCATTTATTTCTCTCAATGTATAAGTAAACCTATTAGGTCTTTGATCAAGTCAATTTTGTGACTTAGCTGGAAATTTCCTAATAACTGGAATATTTTTTAAATCTCCAATTTAAATTCACATAAATTTAAATAATTATAAAACTATAAGATAATTATAAGATGATTAAATATTTTCCATGCGAATAATAAAATGATAATTTGTAAGTTTTAATTATTTGTTGAAGTAAATTTATTTCTTGAATTATTAATTAAATTCATCATCTCATAATTATTGAATTTAATTTGTTAATTATTCAATAATTTAATTTTCAAATTCACATATCTTCAATACATTATAATAATTATTTTAATATTTATTAGTAAAAAAAAAACGTTAATAATAAAAGTCTCTGTTATTTTCATTGAAGTAAGATAATGTAAAATTATTTTTTTAAATTCAAATGAATGAGAATTTATTCAATTATTTCGTAAATAATTATTATGTTTAATTTTTAACTTTTGCGGTGATTATTGTCTCAAGCATAACCTTATATATAAACCACGTTAGAAATCTAATTTTTATTCATGAAAACCCTTTATAAGAATATGTTTTTTATTTATAAAACTGATAAATTCCAAAATTAAAATTTTTATCAATAATTATAACCTTTTCTATTTAAATTTTAAATTATTTAATATTTTAAATTATATAATTAAGAATTTCCCAGCTCTACAACTATATATAACTAATCTCGATTACGTTATTTTTATGTTCATATATATTTCAAAAATTAATATAATACAAATCAATAATAACAGTACACGCGATTTTTCGAACAAATATCTGACGAAATGCAAAACGTAATTTAATTAAACTATTCCAATGTCGATGTGCAAAACAGGATACATGCAATGAAACAAATATCATAATAATCAGTTAAAAAAAAAATGAATTTCGATATCGCGGAGTGGATTAAGTAAATTTGCGGAGCAACTTTAAACGCGTACATTAAACTGGTTATAAATTTGATTCCTGTTTCGATCATTTTCCTATATCAAATTAAATTCAAACACTGAATTCATTAACGGCCGATGATACGATAACAGGTGAATATACTGAATTTGAATATTTCGCTCAAATAATATGACATACTGGTATATGAAAACAAACGTGTCTCTTGATTTGATCAGGTTCAAATATTCTAACGGGAATGGGGGACGGACGGTGGGAGGGGGGGAGGAGGTTGGATTGCGTCCTGTGATTTGTGGTGGACGCTTAGGTGGAAATTGCGGAGAAACAGGCGAATTGGTCCTATATCAGGGTGATTAGACGTTATTGATGTTTCATCGGTATTGTTTCCCGGCCACAGGGAAATCCCGTCAGATATAATCGCACTGCATTACGCTACAATAATTTATTTCACCCCAATTCACGAGAGATCAGCTATTATGTTCGTTGCTAAATAACAATTAAGCTTTATGTTTATTAAAAAGATTTTTTGCCGCTGATCAAATTGAACGACGAAGAAAGCCGCGCGCGCAATTCAATACGCGCGCTGTTTTTGCATTGAATATACGATTGAAATATCGTTAGATATAAGCTGGTCAACGGCGATGAACCGAAGACACCTATTTCTTGCGTTTTACCACGTCACATCACCGCGATCGGCGTTATGTTCTTGCGCTTACGTGTTTCGTAAACTCTGAAATTCAGCCGTGATACTTAAAAAATTGATTGTAACTTTTTTTATTTGTTTGTATTTTCACGACGTAAAAACGGATAAAGACATTGCGGGCGATAAAAAGCATACGTAAGTATGTACTTATATTTATTTCGCGGTGAACCGAAGCGAATAGCGAGAACGTGACAAGGAAACGATATCGCGATATACGGGATATAAAAAGGCGACGTGCGATGTACAATCGTAACAAGAATCTCCAAATGGAAATAATTTTGCCATTATCTCATGAAGTGTGTCATTTGCCCGATTTCCTGCGAATCAATAATTTTTACATTTTTCACGCGAAAAATTATAGTCGTTGGAGTATTACGAAGCGCGGTTTATTAAGTCCACGAAATACAATATATATATATATATATATATATAAAGTTAGGTCACATCTCGGGAGACCGAGTAATTCATAACATCGTGGCTTATGGAAAATATATTTTATATCTTCAAATAATAAAACGACTGGAATATCAAAAGGAGCAGAAACACGGCAATTTGAATCGTCCTTGTATATCATTTACAGTAAAAACCTTATTGGATTGAATTATTTCTCGTTGGAATTATAATCGCGTTGTTCTATCAATTACGCGCGTGGTTGCGGAATAGAACATCGCATTAACGCCGTAAAACTGATTTAACACAATTAAACTCGATAAACCCCCCTTTGGAAATGCCCGGCGTAATCGCGACAAAAAGGGTAAAACACGCGCGTTTAGGCATATCTGCTGCTAATTTGCCTGTTTGATGTAAACTAAATTCGGAGGAATCCACTATCCGCTTATTTGATCAGAAAATTAGATATCCTTATCTAAAACGTGATAAAATCCAGTTTAAATTTCTAATCAGCGTACATAGCCAAGAGTGCATTTTACGAGGACTAATATTTAACCGCGGATTTCTAATTTGCAACGTGGCCAAATTGTTGACCAAAAGGTTAAGCCCCGTGATCAGACTCCGAATTATCGAAACGCCTTTTTCCATTCGAATTCGAATTAACAAATAGTAAATTCGACGTCGACTGCGCCACCCTCTAATTAGCTTGAAAGTACGTTATTATTCGCGGGTTGATATAAGTAAATTTAAAATTTCACATTTTTATCATACAATTTATATCGCATATTTATGAATCTGTGCTGTGCTAAGATGTAATACATGTTTTATATTCGAAAGAGTGTCTCCCTGGTGTATGTATGTACATCACCCAGATTTCAAATCGAGCCGTCGCTTAGCCAAGCATGAAGCACATTTATTCGAAAGAAGGCACCTTTAGTCACGTGAATTCATACGTGGCTTACATCCATTTGTACCAAATCCGCGCGAAATTCGATTTCCCTTATATCCTTCTCTCGTCTCCTCGGCTGTTTTTGACAGTCGCAAAATTCGCTTGTAATTTTGTCAATAAATATTTATGAAACGTATTACATGTCATACATAATATATTTGTTTACACCTGGATACCAAAATCCAAAAACCCATCACCTGGAATTCTCTTTCCTTCCTCCAGGAACATCAATAATTCAATTACTAATCTATCTATCAGCCGTCAAAAATGCAAATTGGATCTTAGTGCGGTATTTTGAAAGGCGTGTTTATACACTGAGGAAATGAAATTGTACAATTTACATTGCAACATTTCGAGTCTGCCGATTGGTTAAAACAATTGAATTCTGTCATCTCATTGGCCCGCATAATTACTATTTGAATTTGTAAGGGTTTTTCAATAAGACATTGTACTACGAACGGTGTATATGGTTTTTCTTACAATTTCGTTTTCTCAGTGTACACTGAAAAAAATAATCTTACAAATAATAAAAGTAAGAAAAATAGACAAAAATGTAAATAAACATTAGAAGATATCATAGTCTTTAGCATTTGTTTGGTAATATTTGACATACTTTTAGAATTTTCTAATCATAATTTATCATATTTACATTTTTGCCAATTTTTCCTACGTTTATTATCTAGTTCGGTCAAATTTGTAAGTTTATTTTTTTCAGTGTACGTATAAGTTAAAAAATGACACTTTTTTAAAATCACACTTAAGTAAAAATCACTTAATAATCGCAGTCAAAGTATAAGTATATATATATAAACGCAAACAAATTTTATACAAATAATTCTAATTAGTTTTCCAAAAAAAACCATCCAAACAACCAATTGGCATAGACATAAAATTCGGCACTCAAAATTGAGCTGACGTCCCAGATATGGTCTCGCGCACGTGAACGCATTTAAAAGTTCTAAAATGCTTTCAAAAACAATAAATCGGTTGGTCAATCTCTACCGTGCACCGTGCAATCTGCGGTCATCTGATCAAAGAGTCGATTGAAACCGTTGCCGAGTAAAAAGCCTATAATCAATAATTGATTCAATTATATCCTCGATAGACGTACGTCTTTCGGCGTACCCGGCAAAAGGGCTGAAAAGCGACCAATCTAGTGACAGCGCGCGGCGCGCGCGTGATTTAAAAATAATTCCGCGCTGGCGGGGATTTTTATTCGCGAAAACGATTTGCAGCAGTCGGGAAAGACGACGTCGGGACGTATCCGAATGGAATTGAGCGCGTGATAATTGTTTCGAACAATCCCGCGACCGATCCGGGAGAGTTGCCATGGCGACGCGACGCGCGCCGGATCAGTGGGCGACTCGGAGTAGGGGGATTCCCACCGACCGAGACTCCGTCTGGCGGCGTGGGGGACCCAGGGGCGGCACCGCTCGCGGAAAGAACTCGCCACCCGAGCCGTCGGGTGCCGCCCCAACGCCTGGCGCCCCCCGCCCCGCCTGGCGCCACGACGACCCCACTCCGCCGCCCGACCCCACCACGTCGCCCGGCTCCGAGAATTATTTCATTTTTATTATCGCTCTGTCTTTCTCCCCTCTCAAAAATAAGCGAGCCGCGACCGGGCATCGATCCGCATTAGCTGCTAATTTCGGCTTATTACCGAGCGCGCCGATTTTTCAGTTTCGACGGCGGTCCACTCGCGGCGGCGCATCTTCACCGCTGGCGCAGGCGTTTACGATATTATCGTCTCGCGGTTCTTAATTCTTCCCTCGACAACCGACTCATTCGGACAAATGAGCCCGTACTATTGACTGCGATTCGAGCTGTGCTGACGGTGGCGAACCCATTATGTCGAGTAATAGGGTGCGAATGTTGAGAGCCATTCTTTCTTCTTTTTCTCGGACTTTTTTTGTTCCAGGGATGGAATACTTCCAGATGAATTGTTTGCGATGAAAATGGATAGATTAAAAGAAATCAATGAAGGTGTAAGAAGGACGTCCGGCCTTTAAAATTGACGCTCGCTCGTTCTGCCGTCAGCCAACTTCATCACGGCGGGTTAATATCCTGATTGGGAGAAGAATCACGTTGGGCTAACTTATTTAAGTTTGATAATGAATATAAATGTAGATTTAACTTTGTATGCTATGAAACTTAATTAACGGTAGAAAATATCATCTTGATAATAGTTGTAATAGTTGTGGCGGTTCGGCGGAGTAAAGGTGAGGTGGTACAAATTTTATTATGGGTCTTGGACATTGCAATTGTAGTGATAATGAAATTTAAGAGTAAGGGAAAAATGTAATTATGCAACTTGATAATATTCAGGGAAAAAGTTTGTAGAAAAATGTCGTTGTATTTAATTAATTTTAGTATATTGTTTGGTAATGGTATAGCGATTAAAAAACATTAACGTGTAATTATGCAGGGTCATCTGTTATGTATGCCAGTTTTAAAAGTATATTTTTATACTTATGTCGTAAAATATGGTAAAAACGCAAAAATATAAATATATATGTATTGTTTATTTTATTTAATGTATGAGTGTAATAATACTTTATTATACACAATAAAAGTTTATAATCGCGGTTTAATTATTTGTGTTAAATTTTATTTAAGTATTTTAATAGAAATAATATAAAAAATCCGATAGTTATCAAAACAATAATATTTTCATCTTGTTTATGGTACATTTTGCTATTTTATAGTAAACTTCATAGATTATTTTTTTCCGTGTATGGTGAATCCCGTAATGCTGGAATAAACTATGAATTTTATATAGATATATAATTTTTGTATATTATGTGTGTAGATCAATTTTTGTATAACGTTTAATAAACGTTGTAACATCATAACGTTATAAATATGTAATAATTTCATTTGTTCTATAAATTCAATAGAATATATTTTCTAACACTAAAATGAAAAAACCTTTGTCCTACCAGGCTAAAGAGGTATAGAAAGGTTATAGTAAGGAGGCAACTTCTCTATGAGTTCTTTTAAGATGCATGGAGATTCTCATTTAAGATTTCAAAGTTACCCTACACTTAAATAATCGAAACGATAATATAGGAAATCAATTTAAATACAAATAAAACATATTTAACAATACTTATTAAATAATTGAAAATATTCTAGACACAAAATATGGTCATAGTTCTATTAATTAATGCGACAATATATATGAAGAAACGAAGATCGATATTATATATATCCGTTTTTCATCAAACAAATTTAACTACAGAAAATTAAAACTCTTTTTCATTAAAAATTTAGTAATATACATGTTGGAGTGTTAAATACATATTTCTCTTAAAAAATGTAATGATATATTTACTTTTGTTTTTTGCCTAAAAAAGAATTTTTAAATATGTAATCTAAAAAAATTATATAATAATTAATAAATTGTTAATGCTATTGCTAACAATAATAATCTAAAATAGATAAATTTAAATATATGAAAATAGTTACTTTAATAATATATGTTTCAACAAAATAAATAAAGATAATTATAATATTAATATACTATTTTTTAATTACTCGACTTTCATAAACAAAGCATAAATTCCATATGAGCAATAATAATAATAATAATAATTTTTATCTACTAAAAATTATTATAATTATAATAAAAAAAGAATTCGGTCAATTTCTAATTTTTCAATTCATTAAGATAATAATATTTTTAATTTATTATATCAATTTTGCCCTTTTTTCCATTATGTATGCATAATAAATTTATTTGAATTATACATTAAGGAAATAATAAAATAGTCTTTTTATTCCAATAATAAACAATGTTTTGGTGCAAAATAATATCTAGTGTTTAGGTTTTAGACACAGCTATGGTTGCGCCCCTAGCGTCATATCACAAGAATAACTTTATACCGACGACAAATCAAATCACTTTTTTAATAATTTGATTTTAAAAGTAGATAACAAATTGAATTGCAATTTAAATACGAT
>JABFQC010001737.1:0-18153 GCA_022817085.1 Psilanteris sp. ZL-2020
ATATTTACAAACATTCATCAATGTTTACTCAAAAGTTCGGTAATTTCTAACGGAAATTTTGTTTTGTCCGTGAGTTACTGTGTTTTGAATAATATTTACTGAACTTTCAGTAATTTTTAATGCAACACTTTTCTGCGTGTATGTATGCGAAGTTAAAATTGTACAAATATTTTTTGCGTGTGCATGTAATATATATCATTCTTTTCGAAATTAATAATACGTGTATAAAATATTGACGCGCGAGTATTTGTATTTTTATAATAATGCGTCATAATTAAATGATGCATAATATTAACCCCGTTCATTTCATGAAACGTAATTGATAGGTAATCAAATTACGTTAAAAATAAGATAATTTTCGAGTTTGACAGACTTGACAAAGTTATAAATTCGATTTGAAGAATGAAAAATATATTTGTTTATATCTGACATATTTTTCAATTACTGTTATATTTTATTATTATTACAGCAGACATAATTAATAATTCAATAAATACAATGCAAATTTACTTGATTTCTTCATTTATTCATAATATAAGCACTGCTAATTATAGCATATAATAATTATAATAATACAATGAATTATCTTTTATTTATATAATATAATGTAAGGGTATTTTAATAATTATTATATTTCTTTTTCCTATCATTACGTATATTTTATAATTCCTAATTAAAAAAATCATATTGTCGAGTACTCAAATTATTCTTTTATTTCCAATGATAATTATAATAGTAACTATTAAAGTAACCGAGGAATTAATTAACATATATAATATAACATATATTAATATTTGTAAATTAAAATATTAATTTAACTCTCAAATAATCGCAGTTCTTTTTAAATTATAAAAATTATAATAATTTAACATAATTTAAAGTATATATTTCAGAATTAATTAATTATTTTATAAATTGCATCATATAAACAACCGTTATTATATTATTATAATTAGCATAGGCATTAATAAAAAGTTTTAATAAATATAATTATTTGTAAAATATGTTCACAAGGAAGCTTTTCATCAAGAATATAAAAATGTTCAAATCTTCACATCCATTTTTAATTAACTTTTTACAAAATATTAAACCAAATGCAGCGCATCAAAAAAGCTATTCAGAAATTCAGAATGTTATATACGGGACTATTACAAAACTCTTGCAGAATCTAAGAACTAAGATATTTCAAAATGTGAAGAAGACGTATCCTAATAATTAACACCAAATCCTGAAATCCAATGGCTGAAAATTTTAATTTATTATAAGTACTGCAATAAATCCATTAGTACAAGATGAAAATATATATTACGCTAAAAAATAAAGATTCACATCTACTGAAAATACTTAAAGTTAATAAAATAATGCAGGTAAATCTGCGACATTAAATATTTTATATCATATTCTTTGTTTTATTTAAGTGCTTAATTAGAGATGAAATCATAGTCACTTAACAAAACTGTATATAAGAGAAATATTTTGATGTCAGAAACTGTATTATCCCGAAAATAAATAAAACTAGGTACTTGCTATCGTAATATTTTGCTAATGATAAGCACGTTATGATAACAAGATTTCAACTAATTTGACCTTATAATGCAACTAAAAGTTTTGATTACAAATTCTGAAATTTTTCAGCAGAAGAAAAGTAACATAAGATTATGTAATAAAATAATTTTCACAGAATTACACAACCGTAGTTTATGAACGAAGTTTTTCTAAATGTAACAATGTAAAACTGAAAGAAGCAAAACTTTATGTCTATGTTACCTCAAACTGCTATATACTTATTTAGATATTGTACATTTATTTATCGAAAATATATTATTTACAGTTAGATAAATCAAAGTATACGTTTATAATATATTAAAATAAATAGTTATAATTATTAATTTTGTATAACTACATTTTAAAATGTTAAAGTTTTGAAAGAAAAATTACGTAGATTCGTTAATCTTAGCCAATCGTTTATGTAATTGGACGAGCTACAGAATTTGACATAAATTTTATAAGACAAATATTTTCATCAAATATTGAATTCTTTCTAAACATTTATTGGCAGTTTTATCAAAAAATATAGATGTTCTAAAATTTTAAAATATTTATTTATTTAATTATTATTACATTTTAAATTTATTTGATTTGAAATTCAGTGGTCAAATAAATAAAATTACAAACGCTTTGATTTACTCATTTATCTATATAGCACATTAATTAATATTTATTTGTACAATATTCCAAATCAACAATTTATGTGTTCATCCTCATAACGAACTTTTCTTAAGGCATATAACCAATAATATAACTTAATTATATTATTTGTAATCCTTTATTAGAAGCAATCGAACGCTTCTGCATAATTAGTACTTATGCTAGTGTTATGGTATTGATATAATACTGGCACTTACTTAGGATTCAAATATATACATATATCGTACTGGAATCTCTAATACCAGTAATAACATGAACGATCCTTTGTATTTCCCTATTAAGATTATTAAGCAAAAACAATATCAATATTTATACCCAAACAAAACAACCTTGACCTTGACTTATTGATATTATTCAATAACATACAAGCAAAATATTTACATTATTCACAAAGCGTAAACAAAAATGCCTTTGCATTTAATTTTAGTTTCCTTGACATAAACAAACCACACATATATATAAATATACATATATAATAATAACAAAATAGAATAACACGTCGGGAGAAGCAAACGTAAACTAACGTCGTGATATGCAAAACGAAACTTTTCATTAAAAATGCCGCACAAACTGTTAGTAAACACGAACCCTCGAAAAAGGAAAAGCACTATAATCCTGCGTCTTAATCAAACGAAAAAGCCGACTAATGCTAAAGGACCTTCCAATTGACTTATCCGCCGTCGACATTGTTCACGTCCGGAACGTAATCAAGCGGTTAAAAAAACATCTCAACGTAAATTCCAAGAAACAAACGACCCTCGACGTTCGTCAACGACGGCGTACATAAGTAAAAATGAAAACCCCTTTCAATCTTATTCCTGTGATGTAACGACCCAACTCCGCCGAGAGAACGTTTTCTCTCGCTCGCACCCTTTTCGTTCCGTTCTTTAATTCAGTACAACGTACTTGCACACAGACTGCGCCAACGTCAAACGAGAGAGTGCGGCCTCGTTCGCCCGAAACTCCAAAGAAAAAGAGCTCGCCCTTATTCTTTATTTCTCCGAGCCCGTGGTTCCCTTCTTACTTTGATGCAGCTTTTTCTCATTTATTTCAGAACCAGCGCTGTATGTAATGGGCATCAGCGCGAACTGTAAGCGAACAGCGTTCGTGTGCGCGACGTACTCAAAGTTACGCCAAAGACGCGAATAACAACCGAGAACGTAATAATTGTTGCTCAGGTAAACTCCTATATATCGTTTAACGACACGAGCGTTCTTATTAAATTACGATCTAAAGGGGATTTTTGCGGATGGTAACGCGAGTACGACAGTAATGATGGTAACGAGTACTGAAAAATTCAGTAGATACATATAATTCAGTAATCAAATCTACACGCAGAGATAAATAGTTTATTTAACATATTTAACTGAGTTTTCCTTTAATTAGGCCATAACTGAAAACAAAATTTTAGTACAGCTGTCCAAATATTTTGACAGAATTTGACAGCCGACTATGATTATTCGAACAAACAAACTCGGCCAATTAAGTGAATTTTTTTCAATTGTTTCAGATAAAAATATTAGTTATAGTCATTACAACTGAAAATTTAAGTTATTTTAACTAAAACTGAATCTCACAATTAATTTCATTGGATTTGAAGGTTATGATACTGGTTTATCTAAACATTCGGCTTTACAGATACAGGAAAAAATCCGTTAAAAATTACTCAAATTCAGTAAATATTATGAAATTGTTCAGTTAGAAATTACTGTACTTTACTGTAAACATTGACGAATGTTTGTAAATATATGTACTGAAAATGTATGACTGTTTACTGTAAAGTTCAGTAATTTCTTATTGAAATTTTAATCTGTTTGTGAGTTACTATGTTTTTAATAATATTTACTGAATTTTCAGTTATTTTTAGCCAAATTTTTGCGTATATATTCTAACTGTGAAATTTAGTTAGACAAATTGAAAAAGATAGTTAAAATAAATAAGAATTACGGTTTAAACGAACATAACTGATATCTTTAGTTGAAATAACTGAAAAATTCAATACAATTGACTAAGTTCTTTAAAGTTATCATAGTCAGCTGCTATGTTCTGTCTAAATAACCCAATTTTTCAGTTGCCCTAATTAAATTTTTCACTTGTGATCTATTTATCTGAAAGCACAATTAAATTTACAAAATATACTATTTTTGATTGTCTGAAACTGAATGAATATTCAAAATAATATATTAATGATTATTTATACACATCAACGTTACATACAAATGTTATAAGCAAGACAAAGACGACCAGACAAAACTTCATAATGTTGATACACATCAATGTAAGAAGTAAATTTAGACACATGTTATTTGAATTTCATTCAGATTAATGCTTCAATATTTTAATTTGAAACATACATAAACACGATCAATAAACAATACTGTGCTACAAAGGTCACGTATATTTATTTATTTCTTTATGTTTGTTTATTTATCGTAGTATAATTTACTTATTAATATGAAAACGTTGTTAATGAAACGGGTTCGTATTTAATTTACTTTTACATATTATTATATTGCAATATTTTTTAACAATGAAATAATAATCTACCAATGTCAATTTTGCAAAAAATCATGCATTCACGAATATTCATGTTACTAATATAATGCTTAGCTTTATAGAGTTTACATACTGACGAAAAAGTATTTTGTACTTGTTTACCATTCATCTAAGATTTTGTATAAATAATAGAATTTCCTTACAACGTAAATTCCATATTTCAAGATCTTTTAAGAATACCGTACGCTTTTATTATTTAATATTTTTTTTTATTATTATTAATTATATAATAATTATATTGAATAATAAATTGAAAACCTACCCACAGTACATTTATTGGTATTAACAAAAGGAAACATTTTTTTAATATTCGTTTTAATGTACTAAAATATAAAGAAAATTTGTGTTAAAAGTATACATATTTTACTTGTGTAAGAAGGAAATTTCTGGTACATTTTTTGAATAAATGAATAAATAAAAAATTTAAATATATATAATATATATTTATATATGGTCTGAATACACTAAACAATTAATAAATATTATTAGAATAATATTACACATAATATGAAAAGAACAAATATGTTATAATTGAAAAAACTTAAAACTGTGAACCTTAATTGGAATTTTTTGCAGTGGCCAATGGCTTATAAATACACATTATATAACATTAAATTATGTGTAAATCGCGCTATATAAAATAGAAACCCTATTCCGTCTCGACCGCCATACCTTTATACCACGATTCATATGCAACCACAACATACGAATAACTTCAAGTTGTTACTATCAGAATTACAAACACACTTGTAAAGATTATACATTTAGATTTTTTTTGTAATAAATTTGAGATATTTTCCGCTTATCCTTATACAAATGCACACAGAGAAAACTAAGTTTTTAAAAAAAATTAATTTAAAGTTACTTCATTTCTGTAGCACAAATATAAACGTGTTTTTTAAATACTACGTTGCACACGTGTCCATTATTGGATACCATTAAATAACGTAATTGTTCGGAAAAGTTTTATTTACAATATAACAGCATTTTAATTTAATTAATTAATAAATTAAAAATACATCACTTTGAATTTTCCATTTAATAATGAACAAAAGTCTACGTTAGTAATATACATATATATATATTTATGTAAAGAAGTTAATCGCGTTTGTTTATTATTTATTGATTAACAATTGTACGTGAAAAAATGCCTTTGAATTTATAATCAGTTTCATACAAAGCATATTATATGAAAATAATATACATCCGATATTAAATTTATATTTTTAATTATTATAAGGTTAATAATATTTTAATATATAGTTCGCCATATTATGCATACAATTAGAAAATACCATTGAATTAATTATTTGTTTAATGCAGATCCGAACATGATTGAAATAACAGTGAACAGTTTCAAATTAATAATTTTATGCCAAAGTTTTACATAGCATATGATTGGATCAACAACACTAAGCCTATTAAAAACAGTTTGTTACCCTGCTACACGAAATACATCATATACGTACTCTGTACCATATGAATTGAAATACCACGCGAACGTAACTTAAATTTGCCAAGCAGTTGTTACATACCTGGTAAATTTTGTTTAAGTTATATTTTTATACTTTATTATTATAGTTTTAAAATACACAATTAATATTATTTACTTAATATTTATACATTTATCAATTTACATCCGTATATTTGTACCTTACTTTACATTTTTTCAAATGTATGCATTTAAACTCATCATCAAAAAATTACAATAGTTTTCTTCCTTTTTTTTCTATACATTTTTATTTACAACAAACACATTTCTCGCTGTATAATTTAAAACTTTTTTTAAGACTTTGCATAAATGGAAAAAAGAAAGAAAATAGTTTAAAATAAAACATATAAAATTACTAATAAAATTGGAATTAATTAAAAAAAATTAAATTTTATTTTATAAGATTTCTATATTAAAGTAATATTAATATAAACATGAAACATAATATGCCATAAGAATACCGCAAATTAAGGATTAATATTGAAAGGAAATGAATGAAGTGTTTTAACCGAAAAAACTACGATTGCGGACATAATACTGTTATTATATAAATTACTTTATTCAAACAAAAATTCATATTATAAAGTTTATTAATACAAAACGAAATTAAATATCTTCGGTGTTTAATTACTTTATGAAAGCAATCTATAAACAGCAGAAACCAAAATACGTGGAAAATCCTTGAAATTTAACGCGAAATAATGTATATTTATTTAATTATGCGAAATACCGAAATTGATATTTCTGAATAATCCGTTTATTGAACGCAATGAATGTATTAATTGATAGATAAGAGAGCGTTAAGTTATATGACGATTACATTTTATATAGAAAAATTTTAAAAACCTACCTCGTACGCCCGACACATAATCACGCGTAACACAATTTAATACAATTAATACTTAATCTTGTTTGCGAATTGAAATACTAATTCAATATTTCGACTATTCGATGTTTATTTTATGTTACGCTACTGATATTATCCGTATTATCCCAATATGTTCTTAGATAACCACTTCAATCTGAATTTCATTTCGGTTGTTTAAACAGACAGACTTCAATAATATAATAATACGTATTTTTATAATACAATAACTGTTCGGAATAAAGAATATTTTGACAACCAGATCATTTTGCTTTGTTGCTTTATATATTTATATTCTTTGTATTCTTTTTTAATCGGACATCAAAGCATTAAATTAAATCCAATTTCAATGTTCATATTCAAATAAATATTTTTGATAGTTATACTTCATTTCATGTTTTTTTTCCCTTTTTTTACGAATTAGACGAACGTGCTCTATGAGAAAAGTATTTTCACAAAAAACGTGCAATCAGTGTTTCAAAACTCAATATATTAAAGGACGTACTTGGTTCCACGCGCCATAAATAAAAACTTTTCTTATTTTGACTAGACTGTTCTTTTCCCTACTTAAATAGACTGGAATAAGTGATTATAATTTATGTGAACTCGACTCGCATACTTGCAATCGTTCAAATTATTAACTAAGATTATTTAGATTCTGCACATTTTCACACATACCGCTGTGCAAATACTTTTATGTTGCAGGAGGTGTTGAGAAATTTGGAATACATATACGTTGCTGCACGCTTTTAGTCATATACAAATAGAAATGTGTAAATGTAATACAAGTTTTTCGTGTCATGTTGGCATTACTTAAATAAATATTGTACGCGTCTGTAGCATTTTACGAAAACACACACTTATATATATATACGTATATATGGTGCTTTTTGTAAATTGTTTATTTGCTCCAATTTTGCTTCGTTTATAATGGATGAATAATTAAGCTATACATACATAATTAAATAAATAAATTTCATACTTGATGAAAACTTATGGAATTAGTCCTGAGATTAGATCATTTATAATACTTAATAACAATTTTATTCAATGATTCGCATGTGTAAATATATATGGTATTGAAATTTAATATATATGTTATTTGATTTGTGTATAATGTGTATTTACTTGTATACATAGTGATGTTGTAGATTAAATTAATAATATGTATATTTAGGGGAAACATTATTTTATTTACGACATATATATTATAGTAAATGAAATGCAATATTATTATTATTATCATTATTATTATTATTATTATTATTATTATTATTATTATTATTATTATTATTATCATTAGTAGTAGTAGTAGTAGTATGTGTGTGTAATATTTGCAAAATAAAATAAAGATAAGAAATATAAGATTGAAATGATATATCTTTTTGTTTGTAATTTATCTTCAATTGCCTACTATTTACTAGATTATATTAATTTTTTATATATATGTAAGTAATTTTAATCAATGTAGATTTATCGTGACGAATTTATACATCACGATAAAGTATATCCTATGGGCATACGGTAAGCCGTGTACAATTTCTGAAGATAAAATCGTTGGAATATATATAGACTGAGTAAAAAAGTGCACACCAAAATTACATACAATATTTATATTTTATTATATAAATTATTTTATATTAAAATTTAATATTCATACATTAGTAATTCATATATATATATGTATACCTTTATATATCAAAATATGTACATATTTATCTTACGTAACATTAATTCATTAATAATAGTCCAATGTTTTATGAAAATTGTTACAATTTTTATTTAAAAAAAAAAAACAAATATACAATATTAAAAACTGTTTAATTTTAATGTTTATTTATCTCAAAATTAAAAAAATCTATAATATTCATATTGAAATTAAATTTTTCAACATTAAATTATAAATATTAGTTATTAGCAATTTATGATTAGTATTCAAATTAAGTGGAATTAATAATAGAAATTTCTCCGTTCTTTTTAATTATCTTACGATCTTCAACGCATTCTATAACTCCCATACATGATAATAGTACTTAAGATTCAACTGATTAACGCAAAGTTTGCAGTAAAAGAGCTAATCTGTAAAATTTATTGTTTTACATAATTAATAATACTTTAATAATTATTACTATACTCTTAATACTAATTTCCATAATGTTGAAATATATTTTGTCATGTTAAAATATATAATCGTACTTTTTTTTATAATGATAATAACAAATTGTTCAATTTACATTATTCGTCGACATTTATGAATTATAAGTTAAAACAAAAATGCATTATGAATATAATGTTTGTAATCGATATAGTAATAATCAAAATATTCTAAAAACGGTAGATCATTTAAAATATATAAATAAATTCAATAACAAAATATATATTTATATTACATTATAGTACTCAGAGAAAAATGTTATATTAATAGTAATTATTCATTATGGTATTTCAGGTATTTGAAACCAAATACATCTTCTATACACTACAATATCTTCTAGACAAATCAGCTATATTTTATAAGACAAATTTCTGTAAAGTATAGTAATTTTCATAATACTAATCATGATATCCTTATAAAGCTATAAGTAAAGTATTTTATAATGTAACTTTTTTCTATATGTAAACTGAGAAAAATAAAGCATGAATAAATACTATTTTTAATACTAATTTGGAGCCATATGATACAAATCGTCAAAATTTACTGTGTTATTTATATAGATAATTACTGAATTATAATATTAGATTACTGTTAAAAACTGTAAATTTTAACAATTTATATCATATGGTCCAAATTAGTATTATAAACAGTAATTTTTCAAGTTTTATTTTCATCAGTGTATAATACAAACGTCAGAATTGTAAATTTGTTAAAAACTTGAAATCGACAATGTTTAATAAGATAAATTGTATACAAAATTGATATTTAAATATAAAGGAAAATAAATTATGCAATATTATAAATTAACATTGTTAACAAAAACACTGAAGTTAGCACAAAAAGTTACATTAAATGAAAAATAAATAAAAAATCCGAAAACAGAAAAAAACACAATTTTTAGATTGCATTTACAATGGTCATATGAATAAATAATTTCAAATATTTGATTATTATTTAAAAGAACGATTTATTAGAGGATTTTCAGATTGATACTAATTAAATGTTTGTAATCTACCCAAAATACTTGACAACGTGATTCTAATTTTAAAATGACACTTAATACAAACGAATTGTTATAAATCCGTCAATATCCACTAATTAAACGTCACGAGTATAACTTAATACCAGAACCCTTTAAGATTTTGGCAGAGCATCAAGCCCACATATTACTACTGATAGTAATTTGCAGAATTTCGCATTCAATAATTTATTTTCAATACTCTATAGAACGAATTATGGACGTTTATGAGCCTCCAATAATACTGAATAATTGCAGAAAGATTGTAACATTTCATAATGTAGTAAATAAAATTGCGGAGCACACCCCTTTATAAAAGCGATGCCAAGCGTTGCGCAGTCAGCATCCCTCTATAAACCGGTTTATCCTTATCGTGGCCAACGGGCTACATAAATCAAAGTGTTTGCACACTGGTACCACCACTACCGACAGAAACTCACGACTAATAATGCGCTTGCATCTCCGGACTTAGCGCTATTCACCAACAATTCACCTGGCATTCAGCACACTTGCGTTCGTGTTCTAATATTAACGGTTTCTGTCTTTATCGTGCATAATTTCCTATCATGTTCATACATGACTATTTTTAATGGCTACCAAGAAGTAGTTCAGTGCAGAAAATAAAAATTCACTCGAGTGAAAATTTAAAGACGCGATCGTGAGATAGAAAGTTTTTCTTGAGTACTAAGATGGTCCTTCAAGCGATTTTGACGAATATATTGCAAAGTTTGATATATTTTTGTTAATTATATAATAATTAATGTAATATATTCATACAGGATCCATTTTGGAAAATGTTGTTCCATAATAAAACGAGAATGTTTAAATATACTTGTTAACGTAGGGACAAAACCTATCATTAGTCCTATCATTATGAAAATGGAATGATGTATTGACAAGTTATATATGTAATTGATTTTTATTGTAAAAAGAAACACTAACTCCTCCACATTTGCATTAGAGAACCCCCTTAACGGGAGAACACAACTCGACTTTTGCCACCTCGGAAACAAGTTGGGTCCTCCCGTTAACAATATCGTTTAAACATGTAAATATTATGTATAAAAATACTCTCCCAAAATGAGACAATGCCCTGAATGAATATATAATATTAATATAATAAATAGACAACACTGTATTAAAAAACACTAAGACCGTTGCAGCAGAACTACAGAACCCCGGCAATCCACTTTAGAAATAAGAATTACTTAATACTGATTTCTAAAAGATCATTCCAAGAAACGGAAGAGATTGTCATTGTTCTTATTTCTAAAATATTTGATCAGTATGATTTTTGGAAATACGTCTCGATCAAAATATGGAAATAAAAAACACTACATCTTTAATTAAGTATCGTGAAATTGTATTTAGTTATCAGTGTTGTCATATAAGATTCCATTACCTTAATATAAGAGACACAAGTGTTTTATATTTAGACACAAATCATGTATTTAAGTATTAGACGTTGATGCTTAAAATAAGACACACGTATTACGTTTGTTTTTCCAACGTTGGACATGCGTAAAAAAGCAATATCACGTAATTAATTCTATTTTACTAAATTACTCGAAATGATAATATTATTTACTTATTAATAATGTAGATTATTACCAAACTTAATCTTATATAAACCTTTTCAATATCCAAATATTCACGTTTATCCTTAAATAAAGATTTCGTAGTTTCAAAATTATTTTAGACAAAAAAAAAACGTTTAAAGAAAACATTCTTTAAATGATCTTCTTCTTCTAAAAATGAAACCGTGAACTTCTCCTCGGACTCCATTTTCATAATTTCTACATCTTTTCAACCTTTTCATTTATAAAAGGACACTGGAGTTGAAAGAACGTGAATCACTATAAGAATATCAGCCTCTTTTCTATCTCGAATCTTTGATTAAGAATTATGTGCAATTTTTAAATTTAAAATAAATATAAAATTATCATAGAGAATTTTTATACTTTTACGTGGATATATATTACAGTCATAACAAAAATTAAAGTCCTTAAAAATTAAGCTCATATTTATGAAGATTCAGTCTGCCAAGAATCAGTTCAAGCATAATATATTAAAAGATTTTTTATATGGAAGTTAATACTAAATTGAATAATTATTTATACGCATCCTATTGTTAAAAAAATCCTTATTGAACAAAACTGTAAAGTGTTAAATTATGGTTAAAAACTTTTAAAAGTTTATCAAACATTAGACCAAACTATTTACACAACCATATAATGACGTCGTTTTATATTTTTATTTTTATTTTTTATATATATCCTATAATTAATCTATGCACTACTAAACAAGTATCTTAAATCGAGACATTTTCATGCAAAAGACATAAATAGTATGTAATAATAAGGCATACTTATACGATCTTTTCTATAAAAATATCTTGAAATAAGACAATTTTGTAACCTCAGTTTTTACGATGTAGTTTAGTTAAATTCGTAAGCTTATGTTTTTCAATAAAAAATAAAGAAACCCACCTGTAAACAATTAACCCTTATTAATGTGTACCAATAACGAAACCAGTTATCTCACAAAAAACCCACAAATTATCACAAATCAACCAATGCCGACGATATAATATTATTTCACTTTCATTTGTCACACGCTCGTATCGAATTCGCCGCGCGTTATTAATTACAGCCAACACAAAATTGCATTTAAAATGTTAATTTATTATAATACGGTATTTAATTTCAGCATTAATCGTAGCCAATAAAACGCGTGCAAAAGATCGCTTTTCATTATGAATTTAAAAGCGCGGCCTCAATTACACTCCTTTCGGAATCAAAATATAAACTCTCGTTTAGCTTTCCTCCCTTCTTTTTCAGTTTCATTAATTTCAGTCAGCCTTTTTATCGACGACCAAGGAAATTTTATTGCCCAAATAAATTCCAGTTATCCGCATTAAATTAATTTCGAATTAAAATCAAATCCGCTCGTTTTCTTGCCCTCGACTCCTTTTTTAACATTCCGCTTTCAACGTGTTTATCGCATTTTGTTTCATCCGGTTTGATTACAGCTTTCCGCGACGATTGCGGGACGCGTGACATAAGGAAATCGATATTTCATACCGTCTGATTATCGCTTTGCCTCGTGCATACGCGAACTCCCAAAAGGGCGCTCCATTCACGTATATATATATATATATCTGCAATATATCCCCGGCGCGATTCTTCCGTTAATCGGCAAAGAACACAAAGGGCCGACTACCGGCACGGCCGCCTGTTGATTTTACGCAATATATCTGTCAAATAAATGCGCAACCGCGAAATGTCAAATCATGTAAGCGATAGTACACAATCGACCCGCTGACGAAATTTTTCGTCCGGCGTTTCATCGCTCTCGTTGAAGTGCATCAAAATATATATATATATACCAATGAAAAAACCTACATTGGTAGAAATAGATTATTGAATGAAATATCAAAATACTTTGGTTAAGAATCTCAGATTGTTAAATCGAATAATTACAAATTTTAACTTCGACGACAATCCAAATATTCTATTCAACAGTCTATGGATTGTCAGAGATTGTAAAACGAATGTTGTATTAAATGACATATTAAACATAACCTTTATTTTTTACAATCTTGACTGTTGAATTGAATATCTGTTTATTCAAATTCGCTATCTGAACACGAGAAAAAACTTATATTAAAAATTAGTATAATTCTGGCACTCCAAGGGTATCGAAACAAAAACAAACACAAAAATTACTATACTTTAGTAAAGTAACTTTTTTAATACCATACAGTACTTCTTATTTTCAGATATTGTACAAATTATTATAAATATTCTGCGAAATACAATGTTGTATAAAAAATTTATTATATCTTATTATTATAAGGAAATTTTCTATAAAGGTATAGTAATCACCGTAACACTAAATCAGATCTCTTTAGAGTGCTAGAAAGTATGGTAATTTACAATATAACTTTTTTCTACGTGTAATAGTTTAAAAATCTAATTTTAATATCTAGATTGTGGATTTAACGATCTTTTTCCTCAGTGTACGTTGAATGAAGCATATCAAGGGTTGAATTAATTGTAATATTTAATTTTAAAAATGGATGATATTCTGAAGAGAATATAAATCGTTTAATTTTATTCAACTTCTATTTGAATCAAGCAAGTTTTATTCAAATATCATTTAAAATTTCAAAAATTTATTATATATAAATATTTATTTCTAAAATTTATCTTGTGTATATTTATTTTCAATTTTTTGACGATGGCACAGAGAAAACTTTCTGGTAACCATTACCAGAATTTATGGTAATTGTTACACAATTGTCTTTGACATGATCATTTTGGTAAAGCTAAGCATGTATTACTGTAAAGACTTCCAGAATTCTAGTAATGGTTACAAAAATCTGATAATGTATACAATAAAACATGTTCACCATAACCAGAATAGTATTATCAAAGATTTTTTTTCTTAGTGGGGGATTCGATCGCGAGACCTATAAAGAATACTAAACAAACACTTACACTGTAAAAAACAAGTGTTCTGATAGTGTTTTCAAACGTTCCTATTTATTAAAGTGTTCTTTAATACTAATGTTTGTATACATCCAAATAGAACGTTTTAAACGTTTTTGAAAAATAACGCTTATAAGTGTTCCAAAAAGTTTCAAAAACATTTTCTACGGAACACTTCTTTTTACAGTGTAACCAACTACACTATCGACACTTGTCAGTTGTGGAATCAGAAACGTGATAACAATAAGAATAAAATATTATTAAATTACATAGAATAAAATTATATAATTGCCTTAAATTTACAGGTTATTAAAACAATTCGTGCAATACTTCATTTGCTTTCAACTTAAATTATATTAACTACATTACTAATTTAATTTGATTATTATAACTTCATTCAAGTAAAAAAATATACTTCCATCACGTCAGATATTCTTGACCCAAGCATATGATATTCAATTATATTATACGACTGGTTGAAGCATACGTTTTTGCAGCCTTTGTCAAAATGAAATCGCCTATAATCGAATCGAATCGGTAACAAAAATGCGATCGTATAATATCATTATTATTATCACTCTCTCATTATTGAGCTCAATGAAACGAAGGTTTACTTTCTATGCATGGTTTTTAATTGCTTCGCAAGTTTCCCTGCGCGTGATTTTTCATGCAAATCAATTTCGTGCATTCAATGTGGACAAATTGTAATTCGCGAGGTCAATTATAGAATTAAATTTTGCATCGCAATTAAATTGTTGCGGGCATAAAGTATACGCGAGCGATCGGCGTATTATATAATAATAACGTATAATTAAAGAATAAGTCAATAGTAGAAATCGGCGCCGAGCCGCGTTGCATTTTATCCCGCACGATAATTATTATTAATATTCAATAATGCATTTTAAAAGTCCACGTCTTTTGTGTACGTTCCGTGGATGCAATTAGTCAGAGCGCCGTTTAGCATAATCAAATCGCACGTGCGATTTGTAGTTATATTGATAACGTCAGTTTTACTATTTGAGTTACTATACAGTTTGGTTGTTATTCTGCAATTTGCCGTAATTGAATTATGGTAATTTAATTATTGCATTTTAATTATTACATTTAATAGCTATAATGACGTTGTAGAAAATGTAGTATGCACCGTGTTGTGTTTATAATAAAATATTAAATGACGAAGATATTGCTGTATTTGTACACTCCTAAAAAAAGTGTCTTATACACGGAGAAAAAAAATATAATATAAATTACCATACCTTCTGGCGTTCGAATGATATCTTGAAGGATATTTAAAAAATTACTATACCATTAAAACAATATTTATTATATGATATAACAAAATTCCTTCGTCGAAAAGTCGAAATTCCTTCTAGTTTTATTATGCTATATAACAAATTTTACTATATAAATAAAAAAGTTGTCATTATGGTATAGTAATTTTTATATATCTATTGAATTATAGTCTGCCAATGCCAGAAGGTATAGTAATTTATACTGTAACTTTTTTCTCAGTGTATGTCACGATTTTAAGACACAAAGTGACTTATCTAAGTCAACAGCTGTCTTAATAGAAAATATGTATGTATCTAAGTGCATTAGATTAAGACACTTACGCGTCTTAATGAGTTCGCACTCTGTCTTAAATAAGACACATGTATTATATTTTTTTTAGCAGTGTACAATCTGTACGAGATGCGCGATGTGAATGAAACTTAATGTTTCGTTTAGTTACCATTTTAAGATTGAAAAATGTATGTATATATATGTATACATTTTTGTTCTAAATATGTTTTGCTGCAATACGAAATAGGTCAGCGAAGGAAGAAACATTCGATCGAAATAATATTACGTTACACGTAATTGTACCTTCGAATATATATTTTCATCCAGCTGACTATTTTATAAATAAACAAACATTTTTATTTATAAATATATTTTAGGCAAAATTGACTCGCGCTTGCGATTATTATTTATATGAATTACTTTGATAGGATAACGTGTAGGATAAAGAATATGCATTTTTAGATACAATAATTATTTATTTTAATGTAATAATTTAAGAACGGTTGGAATTTTTTTTTCTTTTTTTTAGTAAGTTTTTAACTCGGAAATACTTTTCTCGGAAATACTTTACTCGGAAACCGGAGTTTCCAATTTTCTCTATATCTTAATATATATTATGGAATTATCATATTTGAATGAATATCGATTTACACACGTTTGCTGTTTTTATGCTTCACACTGCATTTCTAACAGAATCCTTTTTTTCTAACAATTATGAGCCCTTTTAATTGTTCTGACAGAAGAAAATATTACAGTACACATAAATATTGTTCAACCATTTTATAATAAAATATATATTCTATGACCAGACACAATACTCCATTCTTCACTAAAAATTTGATTGTTCTTTTGATATGAAAATGATTAACAACAGAATGTTTACGTGAGGTAAAATTTATTACAACGCCGCATAAAGAGTTTAATGTTACAGTTTTGTTCAACTAATAATTTTTAGTGAAATTCAGAATAAACGGTCGGACATATTATAATAATTAAATGTATTTTAAAAAACGTATCGATGTTTATGCGAGCATGAAACAATTCTGCATTCGTAAATGCAAAAGTTAATACATTAAACACGGTGAATCGAATACATATTCATTGAAAGAAAAAGTTATCAATTTTTAGTAAAAAGTTCACCAATTTGGTATTATATTTGTAATTCATCCAAAATTCGTAGTTTATCAATCTTTCATTATAATTTAACAGTCGGTTTACTAAATTTACCATCTTCGTTTTTAGGTTGTACAACTGTTTGTTAAAATTTATCAAAACCGATTGTCAAGTTTTAACATTCTAAACTAAAATGAAGTTAACAAAAAGTTGATGAAAAAAGATACATTTATTCAAAAGTGCCAAAATGTTATTTCTTGAAAAATTAATCAAACTGAATTTTATTATTATCAAGCTTTAACCTTATATTATGTTCTTACTCTGCTAAAAACATATAATAAACGTATCTTATTTAAGACACAAAGCGAATTAAGTAAGACGCGTAAGTGTTTATTCTAATACACTTAGATGATGTATAAATATTTTGCATTACGACAGCTGGTGACTTAGATAAGTAATTTTGTGTCTTAAAATCGTGACACTTTTTTTAGCAGTGCACGTAGAAAAAAATTATAATAAACATTACTATAAGTTTGGCGTTCCAAGGATATCGAAACAAAAACAATGCAAAATTACTATACTATACTAAAATAATTTTTGTAATACCATACAGTACTTTTTACTATAAGATATTGTAAAAATTGTTATAAAATTTTTGCACAGTACAATATCATATAAGAAAATTTACTA
>JABFQC010001738.1:0-18143 GCA_022817085.1 Psilanteris sp. ZL-2020
ACTATTAGGTACCTCCAGTGCGCATTAAATAAACCATCGTTCGCGATCGCGTCGCCATAATAAACGTAAGAAGTTTGGAAACAAAAATCAGATCGGTCGCGCGCGGCCGTCGCGTATACATATAATACACGCGAATTCAAGTAATGTGTCGGTGCGAAATGACGAACGCAGCGAAATCCCGTTAGCATAGCGTTGACAATACGTACGACGGTTTTTGTGGGCGGAATTGGTCGGTACGAGATAAAAACCAAATGAAAAAGAGCTTTTGTGTTTGGCATTCCTGAAGAGAGCAAGCTATAATACTGGACGAAAAAAGGGGGGGAGGACCGCGGGGGTAACTGCAATTTGTACCTCTTACTGTCCGCGAAAGAATAGGTATTGTCTTGTAGGAGAGAACGAATTGAGCCTGTATGAAGGCCGGCGCGCGAACAGGAATCGATATTTTTAATTTCAGTAGAAGCCAAACATCTACGAGTCAGCCCTCGTCCGAGCCCTCCTCCTTCCACGTTCCTCACACTCTTGGTCCACAACACGCGCGAGTTAAATACCTTCGCGTCCTAACATTCGATTGCCCTAAAGTCCAATAAGTATCTTTGCATTGTACACTCAGTGAATCAAAAATCAATTTGGTTTATCAATGGAACGCATTTGTACGTTCCTTTCATCGTTGTTTAACAATTTGAATTGGCTATTAGTTTTTGATAGGTCAAGAGAGCAGGCATGTTAAACACGGAGATTATGAATACGGACCGAATTGCTCGTGGAATAAAAGGTGCCGATTTTATGTTTCTCGTTAGGCGTGTACGTACAAGCGATCGTGGCTAAAGTTTATGTGAAATAGATTCAAGATAAATTGCGGGGCTTCAAAATGTCATGTTTATAATCCGAGTTTGCATCGAAGGATATCGTTATCTTATGGGAGTTTATATTTGTTTGATTATTGTTTATTCCCTTTTTAATGATATTATTGTCATTATTATTGATATTGCCATTGTTTATGAGATACGTTGATAATGTCATAGGGAGAAGTACTTGTTTTTCGAATATGCATTCGCAATTATTATACTTTTTAATTTTCATTACTATTATTTGCAATTGACTGATAATTATTGTATTTTTGTTTAAAATACAACATTTGCTGAATGTGTAAACTGCCGATATAAATGACAATTACACGCAAGTCATAATATTTTTGGTCACAAATACAGAACTGTTTAGACTTATATGCAAGTATATATATGTATTTATATCCGAAATGAATCAATACGTTATGTTATACATCGTTATACAAGCCCAGTCATTTTTGTTCCTAATCGTAATAATCGCTCGAATATATATTATTCATATTTCAGGCATTAAATGCAGGCTTTATTTATTTAATGGTTCGTCATATATCTGCAACGTATTTTGAACACATTTATTCCTACGCGTTTCAATATATTTGAATTGTAACGAACGGTGGAAGTTTAAACAACTATGCGCAGAGGTGATTAAAAAATTTATTCCCCGAGCGTTTTAAGCTCGCAAAAATGATCGTTTCCATTTTGTCATTAAACTAACACGATTGATTCGGTAATGCATTAGTTTAAATGACATACTGATGCATAAATAATGAGCTATTACTTTGCGTTTTTGCCCGAACTATTTTGCTGTTAAATAAAATATATTGAAATAGCCCATGCAACTAAATGATTTTTTTGCGTTTCGTGTAATTGACTGCTCTTTTGGGATCATTATTTTTTCATCGACTCAAACGGACGAATGGCTGGATCAGACGGATAGGCAAGCCCGAGAAATTGCATCTCCAGGTTTCCGCTGCTACTTTAGTACACCCCCTAACTTGTTCTCTCTTTCCCTCGGACCTTCAGCAAAATATATACGAGCCGGCAAATTGAAAACTGGCGATCGAGCTGCTTGAATAAAATATCGTTCAAATTTATTGTAACAATTGGTATATCGTTTCACATCACGATCAACGCATTAAATACTCTAGATATATTTTTCGAAATCGATTCTGCTTAATCTCACATTAATCGTCTTATTTCATACAATTCGATTCGTTTCATTCCTTTTGCATATGTTCTGGAAATAGAAAGAAAAACACTTTTTTGTGTAATTGCAAAATTATATATATACATAATCACGTTCGAAACGTAGTGTAATATTTGCAATGAATAATTAAAGGTATTTCAATGACAATTAAAGTAGTGAATATAGTAGTTATTAATTAAAGATTGTGAGTGAAATTGTTTTTATGTACTTTTAATTTTTTTTTTTTTTTTGAAATTATATAAATATAAGCAGAGACGCGCGGGATTTTGTTTCTTATTAAAACTTCTTAGTTAAGGAGCCACCAAATAAATTAAGGAAATGTATACATTAAAAAATTGCTGCGAGAGTAATTTGAAGTGATAATTAAAATGATACTTTAGTAATTGAATCAAGTCTTGATTTCACGATAAGAATCAATTATGAAATGATGGACTTCAAATGAAGTTTTTTCAGAAATTAATAATTCGTAACATTGATAAAAAGGAATTTATGGTTTCATAAATAAATACGAATTATAATAATTGAATTTAATCAATGTTTCTAATTATAAGTATAATGGTTTTACGATTTTCTTTCTTTGTTATATTAAAAAGATTGAATATAATTTCTAAATAACATAAATTACAAATATTGTAAACCGGTATAAAGATTGTATAGTTTAATTTCATATACAATTCATTGTACAGAAAGAATAAAAAGTGAACTAAATACATAATAACTAAAGGAAAAACACTGTTTTGCGATCTTTACAAATAAACCAGAAATGTTTTAACGTAAAATTATTAAATTGCAGCATCTTTTTTTCATACTTTTATAAGTTAAATAAATATAATAATAGTAATAAAATATAACAATATTTCAATCCGTTTTAAAATAATAATTCATTTCAAAAAAATTACAAGACACATATTTACAAATTCTATACGATGTATTGTCAATTTTGAAATTACAACATTTGATTATGAACAGTTATATAAAGAAAAAACCAGGTTCATATGATGAAATTCTTTAACCTCGTTTTAATACGTAACATTTAAGTAAAAAATTTACGTAAGCGTGCTGAACGAGAGAACAAAGTTATGAATTCATTTATTTTTATGCATTAATTGCATTCGTGTCTTTATAAGACAATAAAATGTGATAAATATACGTATATATACGTTACATTTCGTTGTTTGATTTTACGTTATTCGCTATTAAATTAAATTCCACATATTTGTTTTGCAATTTTCTATGCAATTTAGAGATTTTTCATTGAAACGCTGGGTTTTTGTTATCTCGCGCAGTATGTTTACAGAAAAGGAATTTACTAAATGGTTTGATAGAGAGAAGGGAGGACGAGCTGGATTAAATTTTCTATTTTGTAACGTACTTGAGTTGACTCGCGCCATTTGTGTTGCAATCACACGGAAGAGTTCAAAGATGGTTCTCAACGGCCATAATTTACACTTATTAATTCCGATAAAACCAGCTCGTCGGACATTTTTGCTCGGAAAGTTCGATTCCCGGGCATTTATCCGGACAGTTTGCGCGGACGAACGGAACGCGCCGATTTAAAAAAGACATTATAGATTTAATTCCGTGCGATCGCGATCAATTCGAAATGAACCACGCAAGCCGCGTGATGGTATTGAAAATAGTTGTCCGTTAATTATGCGCTAAGTTGAAATTAGTTGGTCCGAATGGGCGAGTCAAGTTGGGCACCGCTTCGCGAAGTGTATGTTAGGGGCGGTTATTTTAATTACTGTCCGGCTGTTCCAAATTAAAGAGCCCGGTTATTCTAACGCTAACTACCACATTTCGTTCGCCCTTATGCTTTTCTGCCGAGACGTTAATTATGTATTAAGTACTGGCTTTCTTCAGCTTCGTTTCTCTTACTTGAAAGCATCTTTAAAAGAAGTGAAGTAAACTCCCTAACGAAGGTCATGTATCGTGCATTAAAATAATTTATAATTATTTATATAGGGCGCGAGTATTCCAAGAGAAACACTCATTAAATATCAACATTATAAAATTAAAAGCGTCTGCTTTTCTTTTTATATTACACGCGCTCATCACATTTTGTGTAACGACACGATTTTTTCATTTTCTTAATTACACAAAGTTAAATATAAAGCACGGGGTGATACCTTTTTATAAAATTTCACATTACGAGGAATGGAAGGAAATGTAGTTTTTTGGAGCACATGAACAATCTAAATATACTGAATAATATATATAATATGTGTGTGTGTGCGCGCATACCTATATATTGGTTGCGCGAAACGACAACATTGCATTAGATATGCTTTTTATCCTGCGCGGGCGAGCGTTTACCGCAACGCCAAATTAAGAATCTTATCTCAGCAGAAAATTTTTTTTTCCTTTCCCTTAAGTTTCGTCTAGCAAGCTTTTAGCTCATTCTTTCGCGTTGCAATGTTTTATTCCGTCATAAAAGTTGTGTTAAGGAACTTTGGGATTTCTTTCTTAATTAGCAATTAGTGTTCTAAGTGTGATTTATATGATCGTTATTAAGCAATTTTGTATACAAAAGCAAACAAAGTGTAATCTGTATTCGAGGAAAAAGGAAAGGGATAAGATTGGAGAAAATAAAGGGGATGAAACGAGCGGACAAAAATCGAACACGGCTGGGCGGAGCTAATAAAACAAACCTATTTGTCACAACGTAAAGCAAACATTGTGGATCTTTAACGGACTACTTTGCTGTCTGATGAGACGACAAAACAAACATAGCACATATACGGCGAACGGTCGAATGAAGGGAAAAAAAAGGCAAATTTAATTTGGCGAAACGGGGCAGGAATAACCGCGCCGTTTGACTAAACGACTCGCGTCGCGCGATGTCGACGGCTTTTGTTTGATATAGTCGCGTTTGCATTGCTTAGACAAATCGTCTTAACTTTATTCCTAAGAAAATAGGTTTTAACTTCGGGCCGCCGTTGCATAGGAGAAAAAAGGCAATCCGATGTTTAATACATGCGATCCAGTCGATATTTCGATATGAGTTCAAGGAGCGACGAAGAAGGGATTATCGAGGTAGCATTTTGATAGTGAGGGTGAAAGAAAGTGCACAGTCACATGCAGCCGAGTTTTGTGTAACTAAGAAAAAGCTTTTACTATATTTTCACCGGGTCAGCGTTTCTCGTTTCATTTTTATTTTTTCTTTTCTTTTTATATATGTATATGGACTCATTGACGTGAATTGCTCAAATTCATTTCGAAACCTCCGAAACATCGAGGAACCATCTATTCTACGTAGAATCTACGTGGGTTTGACTTTCTTGGGTTTATTTTACGTTTTTTTGGCTTTTTGGAAGTTTGGCTTGTAAAAGGATCGGGTGGAAATGATTGTTTGGTTTTGGTTGAACATATATATATATATATATATGTATATATATATAATTGGAGAGCTTCGCGAGTCAATAGAACCAATTAGATTGACGTCAGAGATGTTTAAAATAAGAAGAAAGCATGGAGGCAATACGTAGTTGTTTGAAATCGCACGTTTTCGCGTCCAATTACCATCGAAGATGTCATTAGAATTTTTCCCTCGGCGTATATATATACGTGGTCTTCGCATTTGCGTGACAGGGTGCGAAGTCGCGGTGCGCCCTTCAGCGGGACGGCACTCAACCAGGCAAGTGTTGTCGGCTCGGGCTTTTCAGGAGCTTTCAAGTGCTTTCGCAGTTGCCTCGAGTGCTATAAGAGGCTTTCAGAAACGGAGGCGGAAACGAGCTTTTTAATAGGGCTGAGGACTTAGCCTGCTCACAGCGGCCTCCTTCGCCTCTCTAATGCAAACTCGAGAAATCAAAACCAAAAGTCGATTATGAGCCCGAATTGCTATCGATCGAAAATTTTCTGCCTTATTACTACCTGCGAAGCATGTCGCTGCGTACGAATGTCGTTGCAATTAGCAAACGGGTATGCGTATTCACGAAATTGGTCGCTTCGCCGGAGAGAATAGAACAAAAATGGCGTCGTATTGTTTAATAAGCGTTAATTGTAATGGCATTATTTATTAACATCTGGAGAATATTAATGGATTTATTTTGTATTTGAAGTATGGCTTATTTTTATAATTGTAAGAACATCAAACTTTTTAACACCAAAATTCATTATAATCAATTACCTGCTGGAGAATATTTTGTTATATATATATTTTAAAAAAATTGTTATAGGTAACTGTATAGGTGTTGAAATATTTGAAATTAAAGATTTCGGATTTATTTATTTCTATTAAAAATTACTGTGCCAATACAGTATTCTGGTGCGATGTTTGTCAACACGTAAAAATTACCTTTAAATATCGTAAACATTACTTTGATTTCCATGTATTTTTATTGTGCTTTTTAACGGTAATTATTCTTTGTTGACAAACATCGCATCAAAGTACTGTTTTGGCACGGTATTTTTTAATAGAAATTTTTCTCCGTGTGAAGTATCATTCGTTCTATATATTTATATATATTTATATATATGTATTTCCAAAATATTATTATTATTAAGCGTTTAGTGAAACAATAATAATTCGAATTTAGGACACGAAGAAAAAAATGTATTATAATTGTATTATACATTTTAAATGTACCGATTATTTCATGTCCAATACTTGCAATTGGAATTTTAGGTCAAACGCTTCTTTTAGGTAATTATTTTTTTACGTAAAAAATCCATTACACTGTCACTTAATTGATAGTGCCCGTATTGTCTCCAGACATATGGCGATGTGTAGTTACAAATAGAATTCTCAACATTACACCGCTGCTGGGAGAACGCAGTACAGAATTCTAATAGAATAAAAGCGCAAAACCTTGTTTTTAAGCTATCGACTATGCGTAACGTTGATTTCATTTGCGCCTGCCAATATGAATATTATAAAGCCGGTGTTTTAAGAAAAAAACCGACAATCGCAAAATCCGCTTAACGCGTTTAAGAATGGAGAAAGCGTCATTGCAAAAAACTGATCTTCCGATGCGAATATCGCAACAAAAGTATCCCGCCGAAATCCGAGAGCAAAGCAGTCGCAGAGCTTCAGTTTCGAGCTGTGCCAGGAATTCGCAACCGCGGGTGTACGGCAAAAAAGGGTATTAGCCCAAACACGACGCGGCTTGTTTCCGCGGGAGTTGCGAGAATCACGCGCGCGTCTCGCCATCAGAACGTCGTTTTTTCGTTTGTACCGCGATATACGACATAGTTTTCGACGGCGCGAAGCCCCGTCCGCAAAGTTGCGGCTTACGTCAACCAAATGCGAGTTTGAAATGTTAGGCGTTCGTCGTCCAATGCCCAAAACGGCCACCGAACGGCGAACTTTATTCAAATGCGGCGCAGAATTAAAAAGGACTTTGCGATTCCGCGGCGCGCGGAATTTCAATGCGCGGCGCAACGTGCGTTTAATGCGAATTCGGGGGCCATGAAAAAATCGTTTCCGATTTTTCGCGCAATTAGCCGCGCGCCGTTCTCGCCCGAAACGATAATGATAAACGCGGCCCGTGGGATCGGGTGCGCGCGCACGTTCGTCGCGCGGACCCGCAATCACGCAAATGCGATTACGAAACGCCGCGAGATAATGGATGCAAGTGGGTTTTCGTAAGCCGCGAGGACGTAAGAAAGGCGCATTCGGATTGAAACGTTAAGTGCGCTCGGGTGTTTTTGCAACAGGTTAAAATAGCCGTGCACAATTTTTATAGGCCATTTACGATGGCGCTCGGAGATTAATTTGTAACTTGAGAATCGCATCGACACATAACGACACTCATAAATGGAGAGTCATTGATTACCGATATCGTTGCACACGTAATACCTTCACGGTTCACCGAGTATGATTGTGAAGTCTCCTTTATAATGTCAACAAATCACATTTATTTCGCCGGAGTGGAGGAATGACCCGGTGGATGGGAAGGAGAAAAACAGAGGGGAATTAAAAATTCGTTGCAATTTATTTTTGCGCAAAAACGTCTTTGCGCGTCTCGGCGCGTGGGATTGTTTTAGCGCGCTGGGGCTGCTGGAATAATGGGAACGATTTATATTTATATTGGTGCAAACACCTTTAGGAGGTGCAGGTGTGTTTCAAATTAGTGACGCAATTAGGATTTCTTTTAATCTGCGTGATTTAATTAGTGGAGGAGTGAGATGCGCGCAATTATGTAGAGCCGTTGAATAACAACTAAATCGATTTTCCAATGATTAACAACAAACTCGTAATCAGTGAATCGTAGGATACATATATCTTTCAATTAAATTGAAATCACGTAAAGCGTTTCGCTTGATGGTACATATTTACGCGAACGATTCTGATTCCGTAAGAATAATACAGCCAAAGGTGGCGGAGGAGACGTGTCGATTACCGTATGTGCCAAAGGCGGAGACAAGGACAAAGCGCGCGATCGTGGGACGCTGAGAGAGACGGGTATAGGTTGGATTGAAAAAAATCGAATTTCGTACGTAGAAAAAGACGCGTTCGGGTTGATGGTTGTTGGTGATGGATTGGATATTTTGAGTATTAATGTAACAAGAATGTCTAAGTGGATTGGGAATAATTAAATGATTGTTTGGTTTGGTTATATATGGTTGGTAATAAAAGTGCAATTAGAAACGCGGATAACTGTTTTGATATATCGTGGCAGCGGCTGTAAGATTTTGTGTTAATAATTTAGGTTCTTTCGAGTTATCCGCTCTTCTTATACAGGAATGGTTATTATTTTAGTAATATAGATATTGAGTTTCGAATAGTCTCGAGTATCCCGGCAGAGTGTGAGAAAGTAGTTCAATGCGATGTAAATAAGATCGTCAAATAGCTTTCCAAAATGTATTTTGAAAAATTGATTAAACGCACCAGCGAAAGTAGATTTACATACAATAAGATTTCGAGAATGGTTCGCATTATACAATCATGAGATACATTTCCTGATATGCATAATTTAGTCTACGATAGAAAATGATCTTCTATTAAAAGTGCACTGGCATATTCATTGCCATTGTACTTCTTGTATCACTCGTGAAACACTCAACTTTGACATTTCAGTTCGCCACCTACAACGCTAGACTGCATTAATTATTCCGACAAAAATACTAGATCTGTTTTCCATAAATTTCCATCAAGTCATTCCGAATAATTTACACCTGAGAATAAATTCCCGTTTCCAATGCAATATTAATTTTATATACGCAGCTTACGGAAAGTTAATTAATTTAATACATACGTATAACTTATTTATACATTCAAATTATTAATATACTATACTGCGAGATCATGATTTCGGAGTAACAAAATTCGTTGATATAACAATGTTAAATGCATTACCGTGGTTGTACTGATTTCGTAAAATTAAGAGATTTTTACCGATATTTTGATTCAAAGTTGACTTAAATAACTACGAGTCTTATGGCGAGAATGAAAAAAATGTCGTTTAAATGAAGAAAAATATATTGAAAAATTCATAAACAAAATAATTACAATTTTGTTCAAAAACGGAGAATTTATTCTACTTGTATTGATAAATATGAAAATTTAAAAACAACCACTTCCTTGTGTTTAGTTTTTATAAAATCAGGAAATAAATTGGTTATCTATTATTTCGATGTTAATTCATAACAACCGTCAAATGATCAAATGATTACATACAAAAATATAAATGCGGTGATATTAACGTTTTTCTTGTTTATTTAAATTTATTTAGTAGTTGAGGTTTAAACAAGTTTTGTATTTTAAGGGCATTTTGCGCCTGATATTTAATTTGACTTCTGAAGTGACAGCATAACCACTTTAACCCTTATATGCCATGATAAAAATAAACCATTTTTGAAGTAGATTGAACAATTTATATAAACATTTTTTAAAACTTTTCAAAGCGAAAACGGCAAACAAGTCATCATTGATTTAATTAATATTAATGAACTATACAAATCTATAGTACAAAAAAGTCTTATTTTAAGACAATTGCATATATATATATATATATATACTACTTTAAACGTGTATCATCCTGAGACTTTGTTTCTTTTTTTATCTTGAAATTATCTAGATTTAAGGCACTTTTAATAATATATGTTCCATGAACCCTGTCAAACATTCAATTAAAACTCAAATTAAAATTAAATTTTAATCAAATTAAAACTTAAAATTAAAAAACTTGTTTCATTTAAACATCATTCTTGGTGCCGCGGACCCCAATTTTCCATTTTACAATCCAAAACCGATGAGATTCAACTCAAAAACAATCACAGAATTATATCCTCCCGGTTACCGCGCTACTCCGAAACGAACAATTTCCACACCAAAATAATTAGCAGAACCATTTCCACTCATCCCTCAGCCATAAATCCGTTAAGACTACAAGCCGCGCAACGTAAATGTTCTAAGAGCGCGGCAACAATGCCAAACCCTTAAAGTACGATCGGAAACGCGCGGTATATCGATAGCCACAATAATGATGTCAATGTCTCGTGAACTTACATACGGTGACATGAAATGGAATTGTACCGATCCTTGCCATATTGTGTATCTACATCTGACTACAGCAGCGCGCGCGAGGGAGACAACGTGAGAACAAGCGGGACGAAGATAGTAAGAGGAGCAAACGAGCCCACGCGTATCCCGATCTGCGCTGTACGCATCAGCGGCCATGAATTTCGATCGGCCATTATGGTCAGTCGAAGGAGCTATTAACGTAACGTTGCCGAAGCGACGGACTCGGAAACGCACT
Organism: Psilanteris sp. ZL-2020; assembly: GCA_022817085.1. Taxonomy (NCBI): domain Eukaryota; kingdom Metazoa; phylum Arthropoda; class Insecta; order Hymenoptera; family Scelionidae; genus Psilanteris; species Psilanteris sp. ZL-2020. The sequence continues at coordinate 10,755 of JABFQC010001738.1, forward strand.
TAAAATCCGAAATCTCACTTTTCCATTAATGAAATCTGGCAACCCTTCGCTCATATGCGCCTGTCCTATACGGAAGTGGCGGGGCAGGGAGGGCTCGGCAATGCGCGGCGGAAAAAGAGAAGGTCGAGTATATGCGGCAGGACCGACATATCAGAAGGTTTATCTATCGCTACCTTTTACGCTAATTGATAAATCGTGTTACGTTAATGAATGGAGCTAGCCGCGGGGAGCGACGTCCGCGCGCGATTTGATAGCGCCCGAGTGGGAGACGATTCGTAAGAATAACGAGGAAATTGAAAATCTTATGATTGCGCGCGTCGGAGACGCCGCCACCTCCGCGTTATCGGCGCGGTTAAAGGCGAGCGCGGCACCCTCGACGATCCATTAAAGCACACCGTCGCGATTAGATATCGAGAGTCCTGCGCGATCGTCGCGGCAAATTGATCAACTCCTTTGCCAAGGGTGACTTTTTGCGCTCACGAATGGGACCCCGCGCCGACGACGCGCGTATGCTAATTCCGTCGGCGAAAAACAAATTGGACGGACGCGTTCGCAATGCCGCGGATTGCGATTGGAATTTCAATTTCGGCGGCTTGCAATTGAAACACTGTAATTATCAGATTTGATTAACACGAGGTTTTGTCTACGTACGATGTATTAAATGAATTAATTGCTTAGTACTCGTGGGGCCAAGCGTCGTTGTCGGGTGGCGGGATCAAGTCGGTGGTGGGTGTTTATAAAACAATCGGATAATTGATTCGTAATTAGCATTTTGTGGGTAATCAATAGTAAATTCATAATCAGTGCGGGGTCACTTTTTATTTGATACAAATGGTGGGGTTATTAAAATTAGGCTCGGTCTGAACTTTGTTCGTAAAAAAGTAAAAACATAACGCAAACGCGTATTCAATTTGACCCACCGATTATTATTATTAAAATTGATGACACAACGGCATTTACCCCGCTTAATACAGTTGTTCCTCAGTTTGGTGTAATAATTCTTAATTTGAATTTTTCATCTTTTTTTTTCTTTTCAATTTTTTCATCCACTACCCACATAAGTCTTGCAAGAAATCCTCTTTGCAAGTGCTACACCGTCTGCGAAGTAAAACGGATGGTAACGGACGTTATCGTAATTGCTCCAATATACAAGGGTATAATAATGCTATTCATAATTTTAATAGGGACACGCCGCGCCAGTCGTTAAACGTAATTCTTTCACGAAAAGAAAATGTCAACACGCGGCGATGACAGCGAACGTTTAGTGAAATTTGCATTTTGCCAAGGCAGCTTAAATGCCCTGAATGGGCGTAATAAAAGTAACGATACACGCGCGTAAAGGTACGTTTCGTTTTAAATGCCGCAATCACCGGGCCGGGCAAAAATAATAACGATGCGCCGCCGAACGAGACGCGGTTATAAATGACCGAGTCGTTTAAATCGCAGAACAAATTACAATGCGCGCGTTTACGAGATTAATATTGAAATTAGTGTAAATCCGCCAACAAGTGACGACGATCGCGCTGAAGGATTGCCGATGCAGGCGAGTTCGAGCCGCTCTAATTAAAATTATTCATACGACAAGCGTGTACAAACATTTCGCATAAATCGCGCCCTGACGAGATGTTAAGAATAATCGAGAATTACACCCATCGCGGCTCGCGTGAGCGAAGATATTATATATAAAATGGTTGCGCGCTCTCGCAACTGAGATTAAACCCGCGCTCTGCTTATAAAGTTTAATCGAATTTATAAATCACCGGTCCGCGCGCCGATTCGCCGCTTGATGCTTTTATTCCGCCAGAACAACGCGGGTTTGTATTTCACCAACGAGAATCGCGGCAATTAAACTACGCCGAGGTTACTACCGGAAGTCATCTCGGTAGTTCGATCGGCCGACGTTTGCCGATCTTATTCGGTCAGTCGGTAGATCGCGGGTGCTGGTTTTTCAGGTTGATGCCCGGCTGTTGGCGTTGATAAAAGCAATTGAATTAGCAACGCGCGTTTGTAAACGACGAACGGACGATCGTGTTCCTCGACGATGAAACTTCGATCCAACTACTTCCGTCACATTGTCGCAAGCGTTCTCCAGAAAATGTCTGCGGTCGGCGCAACTCATTCGATGCTTTAAACCCGATCCATACATCAACCCTGTTCCATCCAATGTCCATGTTCTCAGCGGGAGTGAGTTAACTCGCAGCAAGAGCGCTGCCCTATGAACTCGACGAGATTTCTTACGACGCAAGTAAACTGCTGGACAACGTTCTGATTTCGTTCACTTTTACTCCAATAACCATTTGCATCCGGTGTTCTTTCCTGTTCCTGTTTTGTAAATTTGGATTTCCGTGTAAGGAAAAGTTTTTGCAATTAGTAATTAAACAGATGCACTGAAAAATAAGTTTCATGAAAGCGTCTTAATGCAATTTTGTAGATTCGAAATCATACAAAAATCCACGTCATTATTATATGTCACACACCCCTCTTAGGGAGGGGGGGCACAACCATTCCAGAATTTCCGCGTCGACTATTAAGACAGCTGATGTCTTTGTGTCTTAAACATTGTAAATATTTGTATTAAAAAACGTCTTATTTCAAAACACTTTTATAGAAAAGTACAAGGGTCTTATTGAAAATGTCGCTACATTTAAGACACTTGTTGTAGAAATGAATAAGAAAGCTGATATCTTAAACAAGTCACATTGTGTATTGAATAAGACAAAACCATTACATATGTATTATAAACATGTAGATTCTCTAATTGCAATTAGAAACGACACGAATTGTAAAGGATTTTCAAAGCGACCGTCCACCAAATAAGAGTTAATTTCTAAACCGAGTCGATTTAAGTGCGCGGCGCGTCGTGAAAAGTTGCGCTCAATTCCTTTTTAAATTGCATTCTTCAAGGCCACCTTTTTAATACGGTTTAATTTCTTGATATTACCGCAAGTTTTAATTAAGTCCGGTGTACGCGAGGCTCGTTACGTATTCGCTTAATAACGCTAGCACTACCGTTAATACATTTGTTGGGGCGCTATGCAAAACGGCAATGATTACAATTTAATCTGATTGTCCATTGTTCAACTAATAAGATTTTTCGTGCGCGGCCGTTCGTCCGCGGGACAAAGTTGTTCCTTTTGTTTGCGAACCAATCAACGGGCGGCTTAATGCCAGGCCGGCCAATCAAGTGCACCGAGTTTGCTCGTCTTTCTTCTTTCGGGTCAAATAAGAAAGGGATAAGTCAACCGATAAATAATATCGGAGGTACCACGACCAGCTGGGCAGTTAATGCGACACGGATATAACATTGCTCGGCAGAAAAAATTTCACGTGGGCTTAATTGCGCGCTCTCGGGACCTTAAGTCGTTACGTGCATAACGAGGATACGTGTGACGTGCATAGATAAATTCCGATAATCTGATTGACACGAATTGTTCGTGGATTTTCGTAACTTTAATTCCGAATTGATTGGTTCATTCAATCCGATATTTGAATTAGTGTTATAACGAGGGTCGTTAAGGTTGAAATATTTCATTTCATTAAGAATGAATTGTGGCTGAATATTGCAATCAGAATGAAAATGAAGCGTTAGAATGATGATCGTTCGGTTTGAGGGCGGCGTGGCCTTTCTGCGGCCCGATAATTGCGTGCCATTGAAGGCGCGGTTTGTGCGCGCGCGTGAATTATTTCACCCGGCGACGTACGGCTTTTTTAAATCGGCCGCGATCGGTTGGCAATCGGACTGTTTATGGACGGTGACGAATCCGCGGTTTGGCACGAGCGATCGCAGGCCGATCGTTGGAAATCGGCGCGCGGGTCAAACCACGGTCAAAATATAAATATACACTCGCGGCCGGCCGATGACTTTGCGTTGATATATTAACCCAGATCGCATTATATATGAGCCGCGCTGACTCTTATTCGCTCGAGACGGGCAGGCCCTTGTGTTTCCCCGAGTCGGGCGGGTTCAATTTCAGCTATTTTCATGACAAAAGCAAAATGACGTATCCGGTCTCTATAAAATGTTTTAATCCTTGGAATAATTTATGAAAGCGATCGCAGATTGCGGAATATTTTATCGTCCGCTGGTGGAGCTTCGAATAGATCGCGTGAGGGGCCAGATAAATTTTGTGGTTCCACGACTAATTGAGCGATAAGCCGCGAATATTTATAGGGCGCACTTGATTCGTTAATTTCGATGGTTTTGTTCACTTATTTTCAACAAATCTCGTTTTTTTTCTTTTTTTTATTTTTTTTCTTTTTTTTTCTTTTTCTTTTCGTCATTTTGGGTAGCTTCGGGGCTGCGGCGACGCGTCGTCCGAAGAACAGGGACACTAATGCCGGTGACGTGCAAATGTAACGATGCGAAAGGCATCTGGTTCTATACGATGTTGATGCACACACCGTGCGTTGCAAGTGAGAAGTAGGGGGAAGAGGGAAAGGGAAATGGAGCAAGAGCGCGGTATATTCGGGGAGGAGGGTACTGCGAGAACAGCCCGTTGGTGGTGGCCGAGAACCGATCGAGCGTGGGCTGCGGGCCAGGCTAATGCGAATATGCTGTCGACCAGATAGAAAGAGATACCCGATAGCGAATCTGTGTCCGACACGGATGTCGAATTAGCTTGGATTTAGGTTGCCCGGGGAACTGACAAATAGTTATTGCTTGATTAGTATGGTGGGTACGCGGAACCTATGCTCTCCTGGGTCGTTGCGTACTGCTGTTCGGTTCGGTTCTTGCCGAAACCTTTCGACGTAATCACGCACGAGGAATGATGCGCGTCGGGTACTGGACGGCTGATTTCGACTCCGCCACTTACACGAGTGCGATTTTTGAATGCAAAAATTCATCCAATGCGGAACGAAGAACGTGCAGTCAAAAAATATTTAGGATATATGATAGTCAATCTTGAGTTGAAAAACATTTATTTAATTAAATTTAGTTAATTTATAGAAAGAATATTATGGAGTTCTATACGATCAATTACAATCAAATTATGAAATGAGATTATTTCAAACCAAATTAAGACTTAGGCGTTAGAAAACTCATTGAGTAGAGTCAACTATAAATGTTTCAATTAGAATATATATAATTGTTGAGGGACATGTATTCATAAACATCCCAAGTAGAAATTTCTCAAGTAACTCGCGAGTTACTAGAAATTTTATATACAAATTCTCTAGTAACTCATGAGCTACTCGACAAATTTCTACTAGGGATCTTTTTTGTGGAAGTCTTATCCATGTATTTTGGATATGTTTTATTTGGCTTTTCGTTTGAGGTGTTTGAGGTTTGAAGTGTGGATGAGGGATATTTCTGTTTATTGATTAAATGAAGAAAATTATTAGAGTATCTTGGGTTTGGTTTGATTTTTGATAATGAAACTAATTAACTGATTATTAGGTTATACATTATTTAATGCGTCAATTAAAAATTGAATTTTCGATACTGGAGGTTTCAAGATGTATGTTTAAAATGTCAAATTGTGTAAGTTATTTATATAGATAATAGTTTTAGGGTGAGTACTTATATAATGTTATTAGAATTAATCCATTACGCATTAATTAATTATGTATTACTGTGATTAATCTAATCATAAAAAAATGTTTAGTTATATTGTGAATAAATGAATAAGTAAATAATAATTATTTAAAGGAAAATATATTGATATTATAAATAATTAATAATAAATAGATGACATTCATTAGTTACTTGAAATTGGAGAATTGAAAAATAGAATTAAATGACAGATTAGCTTCCATTGTAAATTGTAAATTGTAAGGTGTCATATCATTTAGGATTTAGTAAATATACACAATTCTAAATTATATAGTTGTTTAAAATGAGAATTTATTCATAAAAAACTACTAACATTTATGATAAAGTGAATACATTTATAATACTTATAGAATGTATTATTAACATAGGTATATAAACATAATTTATATGTAAATCATAAAATTACTATGATGGTTGGTACAAAAAGATGCCAATTTTCGTATTATTAATCTATAACTATATAATAACTAATTTAATTTTCATATTTAATGATTTTTCAGGCTGATTGACTACCAATAGGATTGAACAATATTTATCGCTTAAGAAAGAGAACAACCAAACAAGAATCTTTTTATTTGCTTGAATTATTTTTTTAGCGTAGATTCCTACAGGAAGCTTTTCGTGGATTTAAACTTGTATGTCCAACCGTTTATCTTCATCACGATTATAAATGTTTATGCAGTACGTATTATATAGTTACTTAAAACAATATTTTGCTAATTTTATCATTTTTTTCTATGAAATCAAAACAATATAGAATACAAACCAATAGTTATTAATATATTTCTGGTTTATTGATTATATCTACAGAAATACATATACTTTTATATATTACATATATAATAACTACATATCGTAATAACATAAAACTATGCAACACTGTTTATAATAATAATTATAAATTGTGTATTCAATTTGTTTAACTTTTTATGATTTAAGTCCATTCTCAGTAGTTCATCATCTAATGTATTGAGTGTACAATGATACTTTTGTTCTCATACAAAAAATTGTTTTAAATCTCGCTGATTTCAAATTAATGATAAATCGAATCGTAGAGCAATTAATGCTCATTGTTATTTTCTTGATAAAAGTGAAGATTAATACAGAATGTGCGATTGTTCATAAGAATAAGTATGCATCTAAGTTATGTAATTATTAAATGAACATAGTTCAAATGTAATTAAACCTTGATTTCTAACCCAACATGCCCGAATTTAATTAGTTTTCATATAATCTGATTGTACGTTGTGAATTTCTATTATTATATAAATGAATATAGATCAAAGGACTAATTTCAAGACTAATCAAAGTTCCATCTACACTTGATTAAATTGTTATCAGATTATAAAACTCCATCCGATTACATTTATAATTGTTCTTTATGCAATAAATATAATTGTTCATGGTACCTTCGTCACTTAATTACACCGTCAATAGAATATCTAATAAAGCGAGGATAATTTTCTGAATGCCGAAAAATGTGGCTCGCAATTCTACTACAGGTCAGAGTTACCATTTAAACTTATTGCACGCACGCTCGCATACAGTTATATATATGACAAATAGTGGATAATAGGTCTTTGCAACTTGGCAACATAGTAAAATGTCCCGATAAGCACCATTGTATATACGAAGTGGTGCTTAATGGGACTGTCCAGTTAAGTACCAGTCCCAAAATCATCGACGAAGTGGTGCTTAATGGGACGGACCAGGAAAACACGGTGCTGGGGCCCCCTAGGACCCTCGTGTCTTGGGTTTGGCTAGATTTTTAAGGGGGGGGGGGTGGGGGGGGCGCAGCCCCCCCCGCATTCCCTCGTGAGGGTGGCCGAAGGCGG
>JABFQC010001739.1:0-18143 GCA_022817085.1 Psilanteris sp. ZL-2020
ACGTATTCTTCGAACAATTCATGCAATATTTAGAAAAATACGTATAATTACTCATAAATGTTATTTTTACGTGATATATTATGTAAACTTTTTGGGAATTTTACGTTATGAATTTACAGTGTATATAGATTGCCGTCGTAGTTAACCAAACAGAAACGACAGAAAAATGCAGACGGAAAAAAATAAATCATCCGAAATGTTAAATCGATTGAAATTAAAATGTTTACTCAATCAAAGGTAAGCCGAAGTGTCGTTTCAAAATATTGATCCCGAGTTTGAAACTTACTTCTCGTGTCGATCCCGTTGGCCTGTGGACATCTTAGTCTGGTCGAGGAGGAGGCTTTAGTTGGAGGCCAACACAGAATAGAATCCCAGGCCCAATTGCACCAAACTTCTGCAATTCCAACATAACACTAGCGTATATACAATGAAGTTCGAAAATGTTCAACTTGCGACTGCGAAAATATGTTATTAATCTACGAGGTATTGATCTTCGAGCAAAAAACAACATTATAATAGTTCTCTGATATAAAAACGACGTAAAAACATTCTCGGTGCAATTTTACTGGAGTTAAATTAGTGTAGTATAACATGTTGATTTTCGTATTTGTTTTTTTTTTTCACATAAGATGTTGTTCATGTTTGCAAATAACCCAGCAAAACCGGATTCAATTGACAATTATTTGTGGGATTTAATTGTATTTGTTTATAACTGTGAATGAAAATACGATTAGTTTTTGAAATATACGTAAAATGTATGTATAATGTAATTGGATTTAATTGTAAATTAAAAACGTATGTTTATTTTTGGTAGAATTATATTTTAGTAGTGCGTATGTGCAATAATAAATTAAAGCAAAATTAGCGTATAATTTAAACAATGACGGAATTCAACAAATTTTATTTTAACAATTAAACGCAGTTTATTTCTCAGTGTAAGATACATGATTCGTTCTTAAATTGTAATTTTCCGATTTAACACAATTTGGTTAGATTATATACTATCTTGATTATTGAATAAATTTTATTCTAATTTGAAAATAATCAATTCAATTGTAAAATAGATATAAATAAATTTTAATAAAATATAATTATATAGTATTTAATGGATTTTAATTCGAATTAATTGAATCTCGTTTGCTGAAAATCCCTTAATTAGTAAAATTTTAGTATAGTAATAATGATGTTTATAATGGAAAATATTTATATATATTATTTTATTTAAATATAAAATAAACTGAAAATGAGTTCAAAATATCTAAAATTAAAATTAATAAATGTACTATAGATATAAATAATAGGAAAAAAACATAATATAAATATTGTAATTTCTAAAGTAAATATTGTTATCTTTTGTCTTTTTTAATTAGTATAAAATTTGAATTTACATTTATATATCTAAAAATGTTTTCAGTGCCAATATATATATTTAAGAAAAATAAAGTGTAAATTAATTACTTTCGATAAATAAGCATTGAGATTGTATGAGTAAAAAAAATCAGTCTGATGACTGATCAGATTTTAAGTTTCCAGAGACCCCTAAATTAAATTCGTGATCAGCATCAATAAACGTTTTTTTTCGAAATTTAGCGATAAAAGATAGACAAGTATTATATACAATAATTTAACTAAAATATTTATACATAAGAAATAAAGTGATTGTTATTTTTAACAACGAAAAAGATATTTATCTAACATTTACACTACTTTATTTATAATCATTAAAATTATGTACAATATATATAAATATCATATAATATAAATTTCGCGTCGAAGTTCAAGAAACGAGATTTCAGTATAAGTTAATAAAATCATTGAATTATTCAAGTTTGACAAAGTTTAGTACTAAGTATAAAAAAGACGAAAGAAAAAGTTTGAATAAAACTTACGTAGAATATTATTTTTATACTCCGGGTATTTATAAAGTATTGTGAACATGAATGGGTACATCAAAAACTAAGTTGGAAATTAAACTTTGTTATATCAATTATTTACTATGTAACAATTATTTGTTTAATTTTAAAATCAAAAATATGATTACTAATCAGCAATAATCATTACTGAATTCAAATTTTCGCGCCATGTCAAGAAGTGGGGAGTCCAGTTTTAGTTAAAAAAGTCATTAAGTAGATGCTATTTTGAAGTTATTTTCATTCTTTTTTTCAAAAGTATTATACACTAAATACTCATTAATACAATTATTAATGTATAGCGATGAAAATTATAATTTATATATAGATTTATTATTAAAACGTAATACCTCCTTCGGGGGAAACGAAATTTTCATTCTGCATATCACAAAACTTCTGCGTGTTATTAACACTAAGGGTAGTAATGTCCATTTTATTGACATGTTTCCTAATGTTCTTTTTACATGTCTTTCATTCTCAACGTCGCTGATCCCTGTTGAAATTTCGCATTTTAAAATAGCGTCCGTTTTGCTCTATATATCTTTCTAATAATATCATAATACCGGTAACGAAGACCCATGTTCTATTCAAAGTTCAACAAACAAACCCTTCCATTGATTATTGTCGTATTGAACTTTGAACACCAAGCATATAATTTATAAAAAAAGAAAAACAAAGTTTATATTTCAAATTACCAATATCGTTCAATTTTTATATCTTTTAACCGGAAAGTTTAAATAAAATCGTATTGCAATATAATATGAATAAGAACGTGAAATTATAATTATATCCTGGCATTAAAAATAGAAAAAAACCGATGTAATCAATTTTATTCATAACAATTTATCTATCAATATAACTTTTTTATGCCACATCAATTATACGATTTCGACAAATCTTAACCCTTTTAATTTCAGTTTCAACGATTTCGATGTTTAGCTACTTCCGCCACAGACCAGCATTGTAATTTATTCTGAAACAAAAAATGTTTAAAAATGAAACACGTGAGTACTTAATTGTAACAAGATGTTAATTAATCTAATGAATAATTAAGACGGTAAATAACAAAATACGCCGTAAAATATGTGCGAGATTTCAGTGCTCTGCGGTAAACGCCAGAGTATTTGAATTCTGCAACACTACAATCTTAATAATTACACATGTCACAAATTAGCCTGGCTTTTGAATTGACTGAATCTTAAAGTCAGATGATTCCATCTGAGACTCGGTTTCGTGTACACTTTTGCGGCAAAATGGGACAATCGATAGAGGACTGTAGTTACAAGGACACATTTTTTGTAGGTCGAGATTAAGGTGCATCAACCATTCAACATACCTTCCATCCATTAAATCAATCAATCGGGGGAAAAAATCGAATCCTATTCGAATACACCTTTAAATGACTGATTGCAGGTGCAATAAATCTGTATTATATATTGTCTTGTTTATAATATGCCGTAATTATACCAAATGTTGGATACTTCATGTTTAAACAATTTTTCACGTAATATTATAAAATTTGCTATGCGAAATGGTAAATAATTAAACACACATTGTGGAAAATTGAAATAAATAAATTATACCTTAAGGCAAATTTATTAATTTATAGAAATAATTGTTTAAATTATTATACCTCTGGAACGTCAAAAGTACGATAATTTGACTTTCAATTTTAATTTTATTTGCTTTTTTTTAATTATCTAAAATTTTGAATGGTTGATAATTCAATTTTAGTTAATTAATGTAATATAAAAGACACACGTGTGCTAATATTAGATCCAGAAGATCAGTGAATTGTATGTACTATATATACACGGGTATATTTATGTTTACATTCAAAATTCTTATGTTTACATTAATTTGTGCGTGTTTGTATACATTAAAGATGATTTTGTTTATAATACTATAGTGTTCTTGTTTACACTAACAATTCTTACGGCCATTAAACTCGATTTTATTCAATTTTTTTTAATTTAATATCATTTTTTTTAGGTTTCATTGAGTTTCCTTTATTTTTTAGCAAAACTGGAATTACTTTATTTTCTGTATATAAATCGCATGGCTGTAGTTAAGAAAGTTACAGGTAAACTTTTTTTTTTTATTAAAAAGATAAGAAATTTTTTTATAAATAACACTCATATATATATATACATAATATATATATAATGTACTTAATTTCCTAAGAAGATTGGCGTGATTTTCAAGTATTCTCTAATGTGTTTATTATAATTCGAGTTATGAATTTCTTATTACGTTTCACCACGTAAGAAATTTATGAAGTGTCTGGAATCTTGACTTGAAGTTATCGATATAGGTATTGTTGACCTTGCCAAGCGCCGTTGATTGGATCTCGCAGCTACCGTATCAATAACTATGTTGATTCTGCACGGTTACGCACTTTTTGAATGAGGAAATATCGAACTTAAACATGAAGTTCAAATGTGTAGTTCAAGGCTTCAAGCATTTCCTTTCGAAGGTTGTAAACTTATGAATTTTATAGTAAACACACGTTCGTGGATAAATGCGCGTTATCTATTTATACAGATGAAAACAGTTTAAAATTTAACTGATTTAAATTGAATACGATTGTTAATTATTATTTAAATTTGAGTTTTAGCACACAATTGTTAATTATTAGCATATTCTTCGCTTTTTATGCGAATTTAATGTCCTTATCAAATATTGAAAGATGATTTTAATACTGATAAAAATAATTTTTGTATGGCTTTTATATGGCCAATTATTATATGTCTTTAAGATATATGTGTACTGAGAAAAATCAAACATGGAAAATTACTATTTATAATACGATCTTTGACTTTTAAGCGACAAATCATAAAATTTGGTCTTTTTAACAGAAAAATTTACATTTTTTACGCAGAAATTTATTGCTTTATCTGAAAATATTACTGCTAAACATAGTAAATTTTGATAATTTTTCTGAATGTGTGATGTTAATTACATTTACTCAGAATGTAGATTAATATAATTTATAATGAATATATTCACACGAAGAGAAAGAAACACCAATATTTATAATACGGGAATATGAAATTTGAATAAACTGAATGTTAATTGGTAGTATGTTGTCAAACTGTATAAAATTTTGATAAACTGATTTATGTATTTTTGACAAATAAGAACAATGAAAGTTTAAAGCTTAATAATAATAAAATTCACTTTAAATAATTTTTCTATGATCACATTATAGCACTTTTGAATAAATATATCTTTTTTCATCAACTTTTTGTTAACATTTAGGTTAGAATGTTAAAACTTGACAATCTGTTTTCATAAATTTGAACAAACAGTTGTATACAACCTTTGGTGAATTGAATAAGAAAAACGAGTATGTTAAATTTTAGTAAAATTGATCAATTTCTCTCTCAGTGCATAATTAATCATTCCATCTTTAAAATGTGTAATATATTACTATAATATAATTGTATGTAGTTTAATAATAAACAAAAATATTAAACAATTTTATCATATCATATATATTAAGTAATAATTGTTTTATAATATATTTGACAATTAATTGTCAACTTTACTTCTTAATATGAGTTCCTTCAAGCGTATACACTTATTTAAATTTAAATATATAGTTTACTCGGATAATTTAATATATAACAATACACTGAAAAAAATAATCTTACAAATTTGACCAAACTAGATAATAAAAGTAGGAAAAATAATCAAAAATGTAAGTAATATGATAAATTACGGTCAGAAAATTCTAAAAATATGTCAAATATTTCTAAATAATTGGTAAATACCATGATACTATCTAATGTTTATTTACAATTTTGCTCACTTTTCCTCCTTTTATTATCTAGTTTGGTCAAATTTGTAATATTATTTTTTGCAGTGTACTAAATTGAAAATTTCAAACCCGATTATCACAGTTATTAAAAATAATGAACATAATTAAAACATATTACATTATTTAGGCACGAGAAGTGCATTTTATTATTAGAAGAATAAGTTGGTCTTAAAATCAATGTGTAACAGCAAGAACGCAAATTGGATATGTGTTTCGCGAGGCGCGTATAAGGTAGAGCGCCCCCGGCATCTGAATACCGGCACGATGTTCCGCTTCGAGTTGAAATTGGTGGAATGGGCATGTATTTTGCGCATTTTCGTGCAAGTTTATACTACCAGAATTTAAATTCTCTAAATAATATATCGAAACTTATTTCTTATTTAGCATACTAAAGTGAAAACTTGTAATACGATATGCACCAAATTAATATTATATAAAACTTTGGACTCAAAGTATCGTGAAATGATTTATTATTCTATACAATACGTATCCTCAACAAAGACATATTCAAATCATTCGTTTTCCAATGATTTTCTTTTATGCCAGCAGATTTTAAACTTATTCATATTTAGACTAATATTAATTCATATATATTTATATAAAATAATAATATTAATAATATATATAATAATTGCAATTGTTTTATTAATTCTGTCAGAAGTAATTGTCAGAAAATGCATTGAACGAAAAAAGCGCGTTTCATTACCGCGTCCACTATTGAAAACATTAAGTGCGGTTAAAAAGATCAACGTAATGGTCCCTTAAGTTTGGACAAAAGATTCGAAACTTTGACTTCCTGTTCTAACTAAAACAATATTAAATTTGCAAGGATTTCGAAATCATTTTCAGAATAAAACTTCGTCTGCGGGATCTTAAACTTGAAATTTATATAAAGTTTTGATTGTTTATATATATATATATATATATATATTTCCGTTGTTGGCTACAAACAAATTTTTAAATATAAAGTAAAAGGAAAGTTGTTGCACCAAAAATGTTCCGAAGAAATCTTAATTAATATTCACTTTGGATCAATACAAGGATAATCTTTTAATTTTCAATTTCGTTGTGCTTTATGTTAAGTAAGTTTTTCGGCTTCGGATAAACATTTTTATCTGAATAAATTATCACGCGAGTAACTATTTTATTGACACTTACACGCATAAAAATGTGACATTAAAATTTACTGAAATTTCAGTGAATATCATTTAAAACACAGTAACTCACGGACAAAACAAAAATTCAGTCAGAAAATAACGAACTTTTACTGTAAACATAGATGAATTTTCGGTATATATTTACAAACATTCATCAATATTTACTGAAAAGTTCGGTAATTTTTTACTGAAATTTTGTTTAGTCCGTGAGTTACTGTGTTTTGAATAATATTTACTGAACTTTCAGTATTTTAATGCAATATTTTTCTACGTGTATGGTATACGATTATTAAAGAAAATCGTTTTCCTTTGGATAATTATATATAATGGTATATAAATATATAGATACATCTTCAATGTATTTTCTATCTATAATATAACATATGCATTATTATTTAAACTAATAAATTTGATATAATAATAATGTTAATATTTTTAAAAAGTGTTCTAAACCAATAAACAATTATTCTAAAATTTTATTGGTTTTACTCATTCGTAATTAAACGTAACATTTGAATTCTAACGCGATTTTTACAAATTTTTCTTATAAGTACAAATGAAAATTTAATAAAAGCATTATTCTTCAAAATGTTATATATTAAAATTATTACTTTTATAGGATGGGATTGGCAGCGTAAGCGTCTAGGATCGAGGAAATTAAGCAGATCATGCAGTGATCATTTCTAGGATGGGTGACCGTTCTTAAACAAATATCATTACTTTAATAATATGAATACTAATTCTCAATTATACGTCATAAAACTAATACGATAAATATTTAGTTATTATTTTCCGATTGTTCCAATAGAAGATATTGTTATTTAAATAATGTTTATAAAACACGAAATAGAAATCCGAAAATTAATTGGCCATTAAAATAGTTATGAAATTGGTTAAATAAAATATTATAATTATTTAACAATGTTATACTTAAATTAATTAATAAATAAAAACACGTGTAATAACACTAATTAATATTCTGACCAAAAAACTTCAAATTTTTTCGATCAACGAGTAACAGAATATATAAGCAATAGAGATTTTTATGTTTAATAATTATCATGTAATTATTATATTGGGACAAACTTAATTCGATATCTGATTGATTTGGAAGCTATTAATACAGTTATAGTTTATGAAAATGGCTAAGTTGCTTTTATTTTTATTTCACTTATCGTAATAAAATCTTATTTTCAAATCAAATGGAATAATTAATCATATTTTATATAAATAGTATGTTTTATTTTATGTGACATCTTTAAAGATTATATAAAATATGAATTCCTTAATCATTTATATAGACGTCTTTTGTAATCTCATGCATATGCACATGCAGTGAAAGACTTCGTATAATATATTTAGAAAAGGATTATAGCGTATAATATAATACTGTTAAATTGTACTTGTGATTAATTCAAGCTCTCGTGTGGATGAATCGACAATGACAACGTGTTAATATTGATGCGGTTAAGCAAAATTGGGAATGATTAATACTAGGATGGGGGTTGACAGTTTTATTAAAGACGCTGATAGTATACAGTAATTTCATAATAAAATTAATTGTGTAAAAGTGTGAGAATATCCATACTTATCATACATTAATTATATTTTTAGGTTAATTTTTCTTCAACATTGCCATTTAACTAACAAATATTTCATTTTTTTTTATTAATTTACTTTTAGAAATATTACTTTTAATTTTTATATTATCATATTTTATAATTACGTTTCGTGAAAAATTGTATATATTTAATGCATATAATTCTGTAAGGTTGATTCTCGTCGATTTAAAAATAAATTATTATTATAATTAGTAAATATTCTCTGATACTAATTAGAAACGAAACATTAATTTACCTGAATTCCATATACAATCGAATCAACTACCTATGAATTAAATTAAAAAAAGTAACGCATTAAAAACAACAAACATTTTAATATGCAATTAGAACTCACCAAAGCGAAGCTTAACAAATTCGAGAATAATAAAAACCAATAAATTGTCCGAAAATAATTATTTATTTCGTTGTCTAAATCATCAAAACTTATGAAATTACTTTCGCATTCATGACCGTCTGTTAAACTTTAGAAACATCGGCTAAAGCAATTTGCAGTATGAATAAACATATAACGTTGACATTTAAGTTTTCAGATTACTTTATCCGCCGCAACCGTACCCTAATCGAAAATGGTTTTCTTTCGAAACGCAACCGAGTATAAAAAAAATACTGACAAACCTATTTCATTTGACTGCAAATCATACTTATTCCAAAGCACAACCCTCTTCCCGAGTCATATCGCTAAAAAAACCTATCACGTTCGTTTCCCCTAGCAAAAACAAATTATTAGGGTTATGTAACCGAAACGTTGCACGTACGTCGTGAGACCTTCAAAATACGTTACTATTACGTTTGTGAATATCGTACAAACATTACGGTATACCATACAAAATGTGCAAATCCCACGCAACTGATGCAAAAATTACAGAATTAAAAAAATCCCCAGATTTCCCGGACGCCCGTCGTCGACTTACCCTAGCATCGTCTTAAAATTAAGATGCCGTCAATTGCTTTGCGATTAAACGCATCTCGCAAGGAAATAACACGTTTATAAAAAGTGTTCGGAGCAGCGAAAAAGTAATAGCAAAAACGACGCGAAAGATCATCGCAATTTCATTTTCACAACAAGAAACGTGAAACACGAGTCGTTCGGTCTCTAATGAGACATTGCAATGGGAGTTATCGAAGGTGCTTTTTTCTTTCTTTTTTTTTCTCGTTCCATGAAATGTACGTCGCACTCGATTAAGGATGTAACGGTATTGAAAAAAGCTGCATCATTTTTCAGCGAGGCATTTTTTCTTTTACTCCTATTACACGCGTCTGCTTGTTTCCATCAAAAGCAGGCTTTCATAAATATTCAGCGAATTTAATTTTTCCTCTCTCTCTATACTTTCCTGCTACGAAATTAACATTAACGTAATCAAAGTGCTGGCAACAAAAATTGCGTAACTGTTTCTGTGTCTGTTGCAATATTTTCTCTCTCTTCATTCGTTTTTTTTCTTTTTTTTATCAATAGCAATAAAACTAAATAAAACGTAAATGGCTCCTAAATGTAATCGCTAAAACATTAACTCGCAGATCCGCGATACTCGGGTCCAATTAAAGATGAAAAATTATCCCTGAAAAAATAGTCTCGATCTGAATCGCTACTTACATAAAATCGAGCGCTCTTTTTTCTTATGTAAGGATTGCACAAGAGTTACGTAATTAAATATTTTTGTTAATTGATACTGAAAATTTGATCCCCGCCAATGCAGATTACCAGTTTATGCAATAGTTCGCAAATAATCGAGTCGTTAATACCGAATCGAAAGTGAGCGCAAACTTTCAGGAACGGAGCATTTCCGACCCGCCGCTTGATCCATCGCAAATATCAAATTCCGCAACGACTTCGGCAAATTCGGAATAATGACGAAGTGTATTATTATATTATATATTATACACGCGCACGGAACAATGAAAATGAAACACGCGATGAATTTAATTCGGAATATTTCGTCGCGACGAAAAGTGTAGATCACCACTGTGAATGAAGACAAAAAATTGATCACCATGAATCGTGACTCAACGGCATCAGCGTGATTATGAAGATCACTTTTAATTGGTTTAATTGATCGGGGGTTAAAGTTCCTTGTTGGGTCAAAGGTGTTTTCTTAATGCGGTTTGAGTTGCGCGAACGGAGAAGGAAAAGGTGCACCAAAAGAAAACAAAATGAATGACGATGAAGCACGAAAAAGTACCTGCAACTTTGCAACGACTTGTCGTCAATGTGCAAACACTTTGCTGAGAGCGCGGCGCTAACGACACGTGACTCCTTTTGGAGTCGGAGTACGCGCTTCGACTAACTCTGCTCGCAATTGTCCACAACATCCGACGCGTTCGGCTTCTGTCGCGCACGCGGCTTGAAACCAAGACCCGTGAATTCGGTAGATTTCGCGCTTTGATTCACGTTTAAAGGATTAATCCCATTGTTTGAGGATATTTGAACAGAGAATATCAAATCCATTTCTGTGCGGAATTTCTTTTTTTTTTACTCCGTCAGTTGTGTTGACTTTAAATTGCCGCGTTAAAGACATAATACTCTGTCGTTGAAACGTGAGACAATGGTTAAATCGAATACTGAAAAAAATGGACTGTTGGTTTGATGGTCCGTGCTGTACAATCTGGACTGTAAAAATTAGGAGTCTGAAAAGTAGTAATGGGTCTTTAAAAAAAATTTTACACACCTATCGCAGCGGACAAAAGTGAAACTATCCGGTATCTCGGGGGAAAAATAGCTACTTTTCCCCCTCTATAACGGATAGTTCCGCTTTTGTTTCGCTGCGATGGTGCGTAAAATAGCTTACTTTTTATCGGACGCAGTTGCGCCCTCGGCAGTAACATATTATTAGACTATTGCTACAGTAGGCCAAATGATTTATTCGTTATTCACTTTTTTAAAATAATATTAATAAATAAAAATAAAGTTAACACGTATGAAAATTAATTCACAACCATAACCTTAAAATGTGTTATACTGTTATAATATAACAGTGTCAACTGTACATTTTTACGGTACCAGATCGTTGTTTGAACAGTCTGGTCTGTTGATCAGTTAATAAACAGTAATTTTTTTTAAGTGAATGATAAAAAACTAATTGCAGAATTTGAATTTTTCATTTTATACCCCGGGAATATTGTGTATACAATGTTTTTCAACATTGAGAAAAAATAGTTTAACAATTTACTACATACACGGAGAAAAATAATATTAGAAAAAGTTACTATATATACAGTAAAAGTGGGATACACAAATTACTATATAATATAGTAAAAAATTGTACATTATTTGGAAATATTATAACGTCCAATTTTATTATATTATATAGTATTTTTTATGGTATTTTCAAGTGTGTCCCACTTTTACTATATATATTGTAATTTTTTCTACTTTATTTTTCTCCGTGTAATATTTCAAAACTGGACGATACGTGAAAATACAAGAAAAATTACTATATAATGTAGTAAAATTGGCAATGCACATAATAATATTTTCAAGTTTATGTAGAAAATTTTAATATATAATGGAGTAATTTTTTGTGTTTTTATGTATCGTCCACTTTTGATATATTATATAGTAAATTGTTAAATATTTGTTTTTACAGTGTACAGTTTCAGATGTTTGGGTAATTTTAATCGATCTTGATCGACTGGATTATGTGGAAGGAAAAGTACGGTCTGATGATTTGTTTTGTTTTTTGAATTTGAACCCGGGTTTCATTGAGTTTTATGAGGACGATGATAATAAGTTAATTCGAATGGAATGTTTTATGTAAGATTAATTAATTTATTTAATTTTACGTAATTATAATTAATGGGAATTTACGTAATTGAAGAACAAATATTTAATTATTAAATAGAATTATACATTAATGGTGGCTACGATGATGAATACGTGCCATTATCTGTCGGGTTATTTTTTTAAAAAATCAAAAAAATGCATGTTAATCTTATGTTATAATTGTTAGGTTGCCAAAAGTAAAATTACAATGTTAATAAATAATATTTTATAAATAATTATTAATTACCAAAATTTGAATGTTTTGATCAAAATTTAAAAAAAATGTAGATATATAAACATTCAGCTAAACATTATTTATATAACATTATAGTAATAAAAATTTAGAATAATAAAGTATTCCATAAAAAGAGAAAGAATCTTTATACCATTTAGCTATAATTTATACTTTATTTACAGGTTAATTTTTATGATCATCGCAAACACGTATTTTAAGGACAATTCCTTTAAGGACTATATTTCATATAATCTTATATTATCATACAGCCATCATTTTAGAAACCCTTTCCGTTATGAAAACATTATTTAATTTATATGAAATAAATTTGTTTTCATATAACATTTTCATAACATTTTCCAGCTTTTCACAATTGCAGTGCAAAAAAAAACAGAATTTTAATGCGCTACAATAAATTTTGTTATCTGCAAATTACGTAAAAATATTTAATTTCATTAAATAAATTTGATAGTAATTGTAATTGAATTTGATACGGTTTAATAAGTTTTTCAAATCGTCACATTCTGCAATTAATATTTCATGAATTTTAGGTTATCGAAGATATTGATATAAGATATTGTCATTTGAAATTGAAATATAGTACAGTTTATAAATATCGCAATGCAAGGCAGCAATGTTTTGTTGCGAGTTCATTATAACGTTTAATTAGAATTCAAAAAATCCAATAAATTGTAATGTAAACAATTTTTAATTTTCATATCGTTTAGTCTACGTCAATCAACTTCAGTCCTAATTTATAATAAATTGATTCTAAATGTATAAAGATAAAAAAAAATAGTTCGATATTGTCAAATATAAAATGTTTCATTTATACGCAGATCAACGTTGCCAATAACTATTTAAATTCAAATTCGAACAAATTCCTATGTTTAATCGTAAAGTGTATAAGTGTTTGATACTTAATTATTAATTAATTGTCAAGATATACATTTTTATTATTTACAATATATACTATATATGTATATATAAGAATAATATTAATATTTTTTAAACATTTAATATAAATTGAAATCACAAGATACTTTACTTCATAAAACATTAATATTTATTATACTTCTAAATTCTTATATATATATATATATACATATATATATATATAAATCGAAATGTTTAATCCATTTTTATGCTATATACTTTATGGCTTGCTATACTATATCTCTGCTTTAAACATAATTATGTATTTAATTAATTTTATACGCATTTCTTTTAATACAAATTTTTTATGCATAATTATTTTTAACAATATGACTGTAATTTATTCATATATTTTTGCGAAAAAAAAAAGAGATTAATAATCCTTTTAACGACGATTTTTGAAATTTAAGATAAGTCGTTTTTCTGCAGATGAATATAATTCGACCTTACATCTGTCATAATACAAGGACAAGTGAACAATAGAAACTATATAATATAGTATGACATGTAACCCGTTGGAATTATATTGTATTTGATGATTATACCGCCAATTCGGAATACGTATATAAATTATAAAAAAAATCTCCATTTAGTTATATTTTTCTTATACTAATTGAATAATATAACACTATCCACAAACGTATTTTAATGCAATTGCATATAAATATATATATATATATATATATATATATATATTAAATAACCATACATAGTACTTTATATAAACCTATGCAAAAATGCAATTGTTTACCACAATTACAAAAACGGCTTGTAATTAGTCCAAGTAAAATCTGTAACTGCAAGTAGTCTAACCAAATGAATGGTCGGACCTGCAACTTCAAGCAAATGATTACCCCGTAAAAAACTGTCACTCCGAAATACCTTAGATATTTATATTGCCGAGAACACTCAAATTATTTATCGCAAAGACTTTTCGCACTTTAATTTTACAATTAATCACAGATCACTTAAGTTGTTCAATTATTCGAACTCGCAGTCGCAGCTTCCATTTGACTTTTTCGTCGCTTATTACATTGACATTGCGCTTTGTCATTCTAGAACCGTTAATGTATAATTACAATTCATAATAGACAACCGAGACGCCATTTTATGACTGTCGTGCTGAGAAATCAAAGACGATCAAATTTTCAAAACTCGTTTCTTTATGCATATATCCATTATGTTAAGACGCGATGTATTACGAACGTTCGAGAATATACAGAAACATTCGAAACCCGGCCAAACCTTTTTCCACTGAATTCCCTCCTTCCCGACTGGTAACCGAGAAATTCACTACCAAAAACATTATAATTAAAATTTCAAATTGAGATCCTTCGAAAATTGTGAATTTCAAATACAGTATTCGTGCCAAATTTTCAAAAATGTTCACCCAAACCATCTAAATCGTCTAAAATACTTGCGACCTACGTGTATTAGACGTTCACAATTGGAATTATCCTAATTTCCACCTAAAATCCACCATTTCCACCCGTCGCGTTTTTCAACTTTTTCCCTTTAAATTTGTTTATCTGCAACATCATTTATAAACAACAATTACGTCTCACGTGAACGTCGAAATTCCGTTATAGTGACGTAGTAAATGTGAATACAAGCATAGTAGACGGACCCAGTCATTCGTGAAATTCTACTATCTTACGTTGACCTAATTTGCAAATTGCTACACACATGTTCTAACACAACAGCGTGCGCGTTTAAGTGCAGTCGGCCAAAGCGATGGGAACTGTTTAAATGTGTCGCACACGGTATAATCCGTTTGCATTTTCTGTCAACCATTTAAAAGGACGGAGAAACCATTATGATTCGCAGTTATATCGATGCACCGACGACGATTTATATACGTTCGAGATCGTGCAAAAATGTGCTATCAGTTTCTGGTGAACAAACTCTACTGTGGTATTAAAACGAGTCGCGAGAGATTTATCGAAAAAAATAAGAAATTTTAGATTTAGTGTTCGGCACTATGTAGAGAAGATTGTGAAGAAGAATAGTCGATTTATATATATACATATATATATATATATATATATTTATAAAGTTAATAATGCGAACTTTATAATCGTAATTTTGTTTATTACTTTTTACAAATTTATTTGTGCGAATTAACAAACAATTACCCGTCGCACAAATTGTCGCAAGTTTGTTCACTTTTCCAAAGCAGTTTTCTTATTTCAACTAACTTTCAGAAATAAACTTTTATCTTCAATTAGGAATTGATCCAGTGTTTCCGTTATTGAAAGTGGCACGTGGACCGAAAATATTGATCACATGACTCACGTGGCACAAGTCTCAATGTGATTATGACCTAACAAATCCAGTTCTGCATCTGTGACCATATTATGTTTATATATATATGTATATATAGTTTTTGTAACGAAAGTACATGCAATTTTTTTTCTTATATAAATAAGCATGTACTTGCAAATATTATTTTAAAAAAACGCATTCCTGAATTAATTCGCCTTCACGTGGTTTGGATATTTTAGCGATTTTGGTTAGTTACGTTTAAAAACTAACAAAACCGAATAAAATTTTGCATAAATTCTATGCATCAATTCATATGTATAAATAAACAAAATTGATTGTAAAATATTTTTGCAATTATTCGTAGCCAAAAATTAGAAAAAGCAAAAAAAAAATGGATGAAAATAGACAAACATTAATTTTGCTCCAAAAATTAGTACCAATTGGAATCTCGCTAAAAAAAGTAGAAAGGAAATTGTTCTGAGATAATTATATAAGTTGAAATTGAAAAATTAAATTTTTAAATTCAAAACCAAAAATGAAAGTAAAACTTTAAACTCAATTCACATATTTGAGTATTCTTTATTTTCAGTTTATATATTTACCTTCAATGAGTTCTTAAAGGCACACAATTTTTTGTACTTTAATACACGGAGAAACATTATATTTAAAAAATTGCAATATAAATAGTAAAACATAGATACTTTTTCAAATTTGATAAAAACTATTATAATATATACTAAAATAAAAAACAATACCCGATTCAACTTATTTAATATTTCTTATTATATAATATAGTAATTTTTGATCTTATTTTCAAGATTACCCCACTTTCACAATTCAAATCAAAATTTCTTCAATATAATTTTTCTCGCTGTGAACGTATAACGTTTCTTTATCAATAATACTACGATATATTTCCTGGATAGCTTTTAAAGAGCTTCGATTATTCAACTCCTTAATTATAAAAATTGATCCATTCCAATAAATAAACGTCCGTTTTTTTTTGTTATCAAGATCGTTGATTCCAGAAAAAGACGCCTGAAATTTAATTTTCCATTTCTTAATCCAATTTTAGACCTTAATTAATCGACCATTTCTGAACCATATTATGATAATCCTGCGACGTTTCTCTCCATCTGTTTTTTTCCATTTCCAGTTCGTACAAAGGACCGCCGTGCTTGTTTGTCTCCAGCAATGAAGTGCTTTAAATGTTATATCCTTATTTTTTTTTTTTTTTTTTCATGTCTTAATCAGCATTACCATGTTTCATCCCTCTTCTTTGTCGCGTCTGACTTTTCCAAGTATATCGCCGTACAATAAGATTTAACTTGAATATTAAGCTAGATTATCGCAAAAGGAAATGTCTCGTATAGAAAATGTGCCAGGGACGTGCTCGAGTTGTACGTACTTATTTGACACGAGAAAAAGTATTTAGAGTCGCTTATCAGTGCATTAGTAAAATATATATTCATTAATAAATTATCCTTGGCTTTAGAAATTTGTATAACGGAAAAGAAAAGCTCCGCGGATATTATAAAACGACGAATGCTTTGACGCTCGTTTGAACTGAAAGAGAAACTCGATCCACAACTTAGTGGTTAATTTCAAATAAAAAATGCCAACAAAAAGGTTATAAATTAATAATATTTGAGTTTAAGAAAATTTTGTCTTTATTCAAAAAAAATAATAAAAATCCTATCTTTATTTGCCAATGAATAATATTTAAAGAAATATAATCTCGGTGTAAACCGGAACCATTTTTAATATTCCGCCAGCACGAGCGTGATCATGTAAATTGTTCTTCGGTAAAAGTTTTCTACAGTAAAATTATTTCCATAGTAACGTATCAGAAACGAATAGAGTTAATTTCAGATTACAATGCTGCAAATTTGTAGACATACCCACCGAACGTAGTATTATGTAACTGTAAAAACCGAGTTGATTAATTTATCATTTGACCTTTCGTTACAAAAGATCAAGGTCATTATTGTCACCACGTATTATCCACGTATGGTAAAATGTGAAGGCAGAAAATTGTATACATCTATACCAGTCAAATTTGTAAAATGATTTCTGTGAAAAATCATAATCCTATAATAATAAAATCTTATGCCAACGATACTGATGTCGTTGATAATGATAATAATAACGATAATGATAATGAAAAAAAAGTCGAAGGTCATGGTGAAAATAATTACAATACATATCTTAATTACAAAATGTTTTGAGATTGCCACAACCAATACAATATTTTTACAATTGATTATTGGCTACGTCGATGATACATAATTTATTCTGGTTCCTACTCTGAACAACTTTAATTAACAGTTATTATAATAAAAAATATATGTATAGTTATTATAATATCGTAATAAATAATTAGATCATTCACTCATTAATATTTTATTATTTCTCCACGTGATAGTGAAACTGACTAT
>JABFQC010001740.1:0-18138 GCA_022817085.1 Psilanteris sp. ZL-2020
ATGCTGGTTCGTCTTAATTTAACATAGATTACGCAGATCACGATAAACTAAGCTGATGGGGTCAGTACGGATGGCCCGTAAGCCGCGATTAACGGATTTAATTATGGGATCGAGTCCACGCCGAGGGAGTTGGATCCGTGGCGGTCATTATAGAAGCCTCGCTAACCCGTATTCCGGCATACATGAAATACAACTGACACACGCTCGATTCATGTGCGCGCGACGTACAAGATAGGCAGATGCCGTACATACGGATTAACGTACGTACTATGTACGTACACGCACGTGAATGAGCAGCGTGCACCCCATGAAATAGTGGGTGGACGTACACCTACGCGCACCCACACTCGCGAGCGCGTAATTGCTCGCCACAAAGGCGGTCATACCACGATTCGGTGATTTGCCTTTTGCAATTGAGAAGGTAATTACGATCGTGACTTCGGACAAAAAAATCACGTTTTCGTTCTTGATCCAGTGGAGTCCGTTTTGCGGCGGTTTTTTTGTATTCAACACGCCGGCGGATATCGACGTGAGAAGAGGCCACGAGGAACGAACCCGCGGATTTGGATGGCAAGTTTGCAGTTGGCGCAAATCGGTTGCGTTATAAAATTACGATTTCGATCGATCGCCGGGTGCGTCGATGTTTAATAATGCTTTAAAAAAGTTAATACATTCCGAACGATTCGGAGATGATTAAAAATGGTTATACGTCGATCGGGTATAAACTATAAATTAATGGACGGCGGAACAAAATTTAAATAAAGCGCTGCAATAAAAGTTTAATTGTGACGGGAGCATAAACTTCTATTTTTTTCATTTTGAACAATTTCGGTGTTCAATCGGAGCAGTGGTTAAGTTAAAAGATTGCACATAAAAATACACATAAAATGGTGTAAATTTTTTATTGTGCATGGTCCAACAAATCAAAATAAACAGCATAAAATGATCCATAACTGAATTTTATGTACCTTGCGAAAGAAATATTAATAAAATAGGATGCGTTTAAGGTGAAACAATTACAGCGTTTCGACATAAAATGTCTATTCGGGTCGGGTATTTTTTTTTTTTTTTTTTTGCAAATATCGAATATTAACAAGTTGCCTGAATTACGAAAAATGAAACGTCATCGACGCCACCGGGATCATCCCGTGTAATCACAATTTTAATTCGTCAAAAATGCTACGAACGAGTACGAAAACGACATAATCAGTGATTTCATAAATAAGCGTCTAACGCACAATGGCGCAATTCAACGCCAGTTTTCATAAAAACCGTCCCTTTTATCGGGTTATTCATTTCTCATTGTCAGGACTTGTCATTGCTGATAACAGAAATACTAGTAATGTCACACACGAAGTTTAATCAAGTTTATAATTAAATCTCAAACGCCGTTATATAGGCACGCAAGCGTGCAAAGGCCTTTTCACGGTGGTTGATACGAGTGACAAAAGCAATCGATCAAAGGTACCAACGCTTACGACTCGTCTCTATATGCGTTATATGCCTGGAGAGAGAGATAGACATACGTTCTAAACAATTACTGCATCAATCATATGCCATTTCTTAATACGCAATTCGTCTACATATATAACGAAAAGTAACATTTCATATGGCTTAACGATTCGATAATCACAATTTAATCGTTATAAGCAATTGGTTTATTTATTTTTTGTTATTATTGTTATTATTATTTACATATAGTACATTGAGGGGCAACTCTGAATTGTGGTCACTGAGCAGCTTGACCATTGTACCTATATTCCGCTTCGGACTAGATAATGGTCTGCTCAATAATTGTCTGACTAAATGGAATTAATTGGCAGAGGGTGTAACATTCTTAAGGTTAAGAATATTTAATTAAGAAAATAATTGAATCGGACAATGTTATTTGAGAAAAAAGAAACAGAACTATAAGATGATATGAGTTTAAATAAAAAAATAAGATAATAATTGTTTATAATAATATTAAATAATTGATTAATTTAAGATAATATCTACTTGTATTAAAACAAATGATCGGATTAATTGTGTTTTTATAATTTATTAGACTCCAATATGAAATTATAATATTAACTATAAGGCGAAATATACAAATTATTCTTAATAACATTGTAAAACATGTCCTGAAACCGTTGATATAGATGTAATAATTATTCATAATTAAAGTTTATTATATTTGTAATTTTAAATATTTGTTGTGAAATTTATTAAAAATAATAAACTATTATGAAATAGTAATAACAATATCTTTGTTTTAATCTTAAACAAATTATAGTAAACATTTACTATATTCTATTTATCCGTGTAGAAATTACACTTCATCAATCATTCATAATACATTTTTTAATAATCCCATTACTCGCGTGAACAGTGTATTTCAACGTAAAGATAAATAAAACATTCAAATATGTAGCGTTGCTAGATTGACAGAATCGTATACTTAAGTTATGTCCTATAATTAAATAATACCCTAGTAATTTGATTAATATATGAGTCATATATGAATGATATGTTGAAAATATATGGTTCATATATTAATCAAATTACTAGGGTAATAATATCAACCAATAAAAAAATTATCAATCAACACTAAAACAGCCTTTAATACATTTCGTTTTTAATCTCTAATAAGAATAACATTTCCAATACACTTTTTTATACTCTCAAATATATATATTTTAAATTTTAAATTATTTTACGCTACACTTGCATTATATGATACATCCCGTACATCTGTTAATTACATACAATTTCAATTTTAAATAATTTAACTACAAATAACACTTTCTAAATTATTCCAAGTTTACACTCGAATGCATTGGCGAGGACTACAAGTATAAGATATTGATGCAATGCTGTCATTCTTAAGTGATAAGTTTGTCCCTTTTGTCCAGTACACCCTCAAAAGGGTAATTTCGCCAAGGCAGCCCAAATGTTACACTTAATTGAGATCTGACGTTAATGAAATCACAGCCAATCTAACGTTATGTAAATGCGCGGTAGCGATCTGGTCAGTTTTGCATACGAAGCGTTGGAAGGATGACACTTACACACCGATGCCACCGACACGCAGCGCTGTGTATACGTGAAGTATACACGCGTCGGCATTCTGATCCAAGATCTTCCGAGAAAGCCTGCAGCCACGGTTCGTTTGGCGGCACTCCGTTGCGGGACTCCAGAGGATTGCATTATACAGCTCATATTGCCTAATCTCGAAACACAGCTTGAGAAATAGCTTCTAATTTAGAATCCAATATTCGAAATAAATTTCAAACTGATAGATAATTTAATATATGTAAATAATAATATTTGCAGTATACCCGGATGCGAAACGTCATTATCTTGAAAGATCCTACCTACTCTTATTAAATAATTAAAATTTATCATCAAAAAATGTATTTTCAATTCTGCTTCTTGGTGGATCGGAAAATTAAAATCACATTAATAAAAATTTATTTTACAGTAACAAATACTTCGCTGAAACGTTATATAAATTGAAGGATTGAAAGAAATAGAAGAAAGACCCTGTTTATTTAATGTTACGATACAATAGCTAATTTACGAAGTAATGATTTAATATCCAATGAAACGGAATATTAAAACGTTTTGGTTATAAAAATTGTATTTCCTTTTTATTGTATAAGACTACGTTAAATAATTGAACGAGATATTGTATAAACCGGCTAAAGTGTTTTGTCATAGTTAGTTAAACTTATATAGAATGCGACAAACAAAACAATTTATTTTGTGAATTACCTTTTCTTTCTTCCGTTAAAATAAATTTTATATTTCATAACTTCGGTCAATTATATTTTCAGCAAACGTTATGCTAGACTAATCGTATAACGTGAAACACTTCAATTGGTTTGTCAGTATTTTCATGACTTTATTGCATTGCAACATTACTTTCAAGTGTCTTCTTGAGCGTGAAAACTGACATTAAAATAACATTTTATATGCCTTTTACGAATAATTGTAGAATAAAGGTGACGTGTCTATTTGTCAAATCAATGGATGGTAATAGTATAGATAGTTTGCGAAATATGTATTCACTAATCACATCAGCACACGTCGCGATATTATTCTATAAATAATCGTATAGAAGAAAATTGATTATACGTACAATAAACGTTGATGCAAAAAGTAAACCGAAATTATTCATTCGATTTCATATATTACTTCAAAGGAATGATTTTATAATATTTAACGTGTAATCTGAATAAGCAATTTCAATTTTATATTAATTAATTAAATTTATCTTCAAATTATCGAACCATATGATTGGATATAAATCCTAACTAAAAATTGTCATTGTATATATGTAAATTATAAAGTGTATTGATAAATAAAAATGTAATTTCAGCCCCTTAGTATATGCATGTAAACTCGTACTTTACTTTTTGAATTTCAGACAAAAAAACAACTACTCCTTTGGGAGTAATACACATCGGTTTAAAACAAAAAATGTGGTTTTACTCCCTCATAGATTGCCTTTTGTTCCTAAATTCAAGGAGTATATTGCAAATTGAATTCAATTTTCATTCTCTAAACGATTCAGTTTAGTCGAAAAATGATCATATATAAATATATGCAATATTCTTCCGAAATGATGATTTTAAATTACGTGTTTGTACAAAAACTACCTTTGATAATGACATTATGATTATAAATGTAGACCATTCTTGTAATTTCGCAAAAAATTGCGAAGCATTTCACAAAAGCATACCAACAAAACAACTGCAATTTAAACAGCAAGCGCCGTTACGAACTGTAAATTAACGTTAATTTTTATAATATTTTAGGCCACTTCAACTATCCACGAAAACGCTCGCATTGATGAAAATTGTTTTAAAGGGTAAAACCAACCCTTAAACTTGAGTATGTCAAGGGGTGATTTTCTATTGTCGCGGAAGTTTCAGACTAATTTGAACGAAACGCACGTCTAAAAGCTTGTACTAATGAGTACAAGTAGCAGTAAAATTTAAAATTGCGAAAACTTAAATTATTTTCTCACAAGTGCTTTGCGTCCGCATACGTGCTCCATTAATTCACAAAGAAATTAACTTGCATGCGCGTTCCATTCGCGTCGTTCAGCAAACAATGAGCGAATTTTCAGAACATTTCGTGCAATCGCTTGCGCCGAACATTGCGCAAGTCAAATAACTTGCCAGCCGAAAGAAACACGCGGACAACTTGAATTAAATTCTCAACCTTTAAATTTCACCAATTTGTTAGCGTGATTACAACCGACTCACGGATCGCTACGCATTGCGTCACCTACGATTAGTTCGGCGGTAAAAAAGGTGTATCGTTTTCATATATCTCGTAAACCACTTGGAAGCCGCTAATTCACTTTGCACCACTTCGAATTCACCGCAAATTCACTCACATGCATATATATCCCCATCCAATCTTGCTACAAGGAGGGCACGTAACTTTCTTTGCTCACGCAGAGTTCAAATTTTCAGTCATTACATTCTACATAATTCGTATTACATGACACAGAACATTCAACAAAAAATTATAATTACAATTTCAGCAAGACGTCGATAGTGTAATCAACGTCTCAAAATAAGGGTGACCATTTTTACGCGAGTCATTTTTTTCGCGCGGAAATTAAAGTGGGATTGTGAATCGTAATGAAATATATATCAAACGAAATATTGCAACACGACTTTTGTAATAATAAATTTAAATTATATTTATGATTTAGACTAATTGAATATATGAATACAGCCTGTAACATTAATCTTATAGAAAATGATATAATAATTGAAATTATTTTTATATATTTCTCTTCAGAATATTACATATAAGTATGTTAATTCATCAGATCACATGAATACTTTTCTCATGTCGTATATCATCAATTTTACGACTTAGAAATTAGACATATTTATTTTGGTGCAAAAAATTTGAATACGTTTTAAATACCCCTTCGGAACTTTTTCCCGGGGCTACACAGCCGGGGCCTGATTTAAGACTACATTTCGAACACATTTTCGATGAATTGTTTTCGTGGAGTAATTCTGCTACAGGATGACACCTATTTTAAATGCACCTCGGACAAAGTATCGTCTTCATTTATGGCGAGCCACGCTGTCAGACGAAATACAACCCCTTGACAATTGTTGTGCCTTTATCGCAGCCAACGACATTACCCGAAGGGACGCGCACCCTCTGATTAAAAATTCTCGCGTGGTTAAGCCGCCGATAATGATCTTCCCTAACCCTTCCGCGCCCAGGAGGTTTATATAGCACGGCATGGAAACGATTTACTTAGGCGGGCAACACTCGCAGCGAATAACGTAAGGTCAAAGCCAGTCGTATAATACTCGTCGTAAAAAGTAGAGCCCCTCGTATTGTTCGCTAGTTTTGTTCAGCATCGAGTGTAATGATGAGATTTACGGTCTTTATTTATTAAGTAACCTCGTTTAACACCTAAGATTAATTATAAAATATGATTTAAACCATCGCAGGGTTTTCGAAAAAAAACCGTTCATTCAAAGTCACCACGTTCAGTGGTGACTTTGAATATTCGGCTCGACTAACGTGTCAGCAACAGAATTTTAGTTAGTCAACAACTGACGAATTATACGAACTTGGAAAGAAAATCGATCGAAAAAGACTGAAAAAGTATACTCGGGCAGAACAAAAGTTGACTTCAAGGTCACCGATATGTGTATGAAGAATTGTCGAATTTCGATCGCATATCGACAAGCATTTCTATATATTAAACCCTCAACGCGTCATGTTTCGTCTCCGATCGCAATAATTCATAACACGAACGCACGTTGATATTACATTCGGTTGATGCGTATGACCGTCGCGCAATAAACGCCCTGACGCACCGACATTAATGCCGTAAGAAATGTCATACGCGTGGTCAAACTAGGCAAAGGCCTTCGCCGACGACCCGCAAAGAGAATTTTATTGCCCCGCTCGGCATGTTTTTCGGTAGCCGTCGAGTGCTCTTTGAAATTAATTAATTCATATTTCACATTAACGCCTCGTAGATTACACGAATTCCAATTCGCCGTGTTACGCCGAGCGTGAAGGAAGCCAGGCGAGGGTAAGAGAGAGAGAGACGAACAATGAGAGATCGGGAAAAAAGGAGACGCGGAACGAGCGAGATATAGAAACGCGCGGCCACCCTCGAAATTTCTAATAAACCTAACGACCCTCGTGATTGAAAGTAACATTTCAGCGACTTCGCGTACGAGCTTTCAGACACTCGGCAATTCAAAATAATTGCAACTCCGACGTGCGAATTAATCATACTCGGACGGCGCGCAAGACGCCGCTCGGTTGGCTTTTCCCGTTTCGCTTTGACAAATCGACTATAAGGCTAATCGATTTTTTATGCAGATTATTAAATAATCATGATGTTCGACAACCACGAGATAATCCCCCGAGAGCGTTGTTCGTCGTTGGGTTATCGCGTACCCGTTACTTATACAAACGATTTTTGCTGACAAGCATAACGGGAGATGTGCGCTAATCGATTTTGCAACGAGGCGAAACTAACGACGCCGCTCGAAGATTCGAAATCGATCGGTATCAACGGCTGCGAGACGATCGACGGGCACGACAAATGTCCTCGCGCGTAATCCATCAAAGGTCGCGCTTTTTGCATTCACCTCGGCCAAATTCGGCTCCTTTGGTTGCGTTTAGATTTAAACCTAATGAGACTCGTAATAAATGACGCGCGGGCAAAAAGTCGCACGCACATCCCCGGTTAATTATTCGAGTTAAGGGGATTGTAAGCAGATTGGTTTCACCCTAAGCCTAGTCTGTTCCGACCAAAGGGTGAGGTAGTTAGGAAGTAAGAGTGATCCATGAGAAATGCGAATTAATCCAAGGTTGAAAGTGTGGATGAATTTGTCAAGATCGTTGCTAACAAAGTTGATTCGCCGCGTATGTAAATGGCACGCGCAATCCGAAGCCACGAGGAAATTTGATACGCCCGGATGTTTCGTTAACTCCTTCGATCTTGCATTCGAGTGCGTTTGTGGATTATCCATGACGTCGGATTAAATTACGTCAAATTTGATAAGCTATTATTTCTAATAATGGAAAGTTGTATTACCGTGCAATTTAAATCCTATTAAAACCAATTCAATCCTAGTCTCGGATCGACGCGGTAACAGCTAACAGAAAAGTACCGTTTTTTGGCTTTTAATTAAACGGTAATAGGTGCGCAAATGATAAATATATTGCGACAAAATCGGCGCGTTATTACCAGCAAGGTTTGGACCAGGTTGGCACCAGTAAAAACCGGTCTTAGTTCCAGCGGTCGATCTAATAACATGGATGTGGATGAGGAACGGATTTTCGGAACCAAACCAACCCTCCGACCATTTTTACGAATTACACCTAATTCTTACGCGACTAACCAGTTAGCAAAACACTACGGAACGCACTCCTCAGCCCGCGCCAGACAGTTGGCAGACTTTTACGTTCAGACCTTTGCCACATCAAAACCGGATTCTTATTACAGCGGTTTCCCAGATCGTTGCTGTACTTGAGCGCGGCTAATGTTCCCCGCGAGTAATTACAGTTTTAGAATGTCGAAAGGATATTAGCCGTTCGGCTTTACAGTTCATCGCAAAAGTTATTCGATTAATAAAAAGGCAAACGACGCCGTTCTTCCTTTCAAAGCAAGACTCTTTGTTCGTCTACGACTGCAGCGCGGCATAAACATCCACACCCGAAACACTGCAATTACTTTCGACATAATTACGTATGGATTTGGCAGCGCTTGAAAAGAAAGAAATTGAAAAATCGTCCGACCGAGCCATTATCGTACCAATCATTTACTCCCCAATAACACTTGACTTCCCATCCGACGTTGTAATTATCTCGTATATCGGCGCGCGGAAAAGACGCCGAACAATTTGCCGTTATGTCGCGTCCCCTGCGCTTTGCTTGCGTCCGGAAATCCGGCGAACGCAACAATACGCGGATACGAAATTCCGCGCCGCGTCTGTGCCGATAATTCGAAGCGCGAGTAAATCTGTTGCGAGCGTGAGTAGCTGGACAAAAGCGGTACGTGGGGGGCAGGGGCAGGACGGAGCACTCGGAATTGCAAGAGGACATTGTCGTTAACTTTTACGATGGCATTAACGTAGCGCGTCTTGGACGTGATGACGTCATCGTGAAAGTGCGAGATGTGGAAAAAAGAAGGCAACGTCGACGCGGCGATTCCGTCTTCGCTTCTTTCGCTTTCGCGCGGTTCTCGTAAAGTTGGTCCCACCGCAGACCGCAACTGTATAAATTGCAGCGCGACGTCTACCGGTGCGCCGAACGCCGCTTACGCGCGTGTTTACGTTAACAATTGCGCAACGCGACTGGGCGAGGTTGCGACATGGGGGAAAAGAAAAACGAAAATAAAAGCTTAACGGACGAAAAATTCGTCAAGATATTTACGGATTAATTTGAATTTAAGGCCGGGTGAGGAGGCGATGGGGTTGCGAGACGTTTTTGGCGAAACGTCGGGACGCTTTTTAGAGCCGCGATAAAAGTAGTGACGAATGGTTAATTTTAAATTAAAGTTTGGGCAATAATAAAGTTCGGCCGTGTGCATGAAGCTGCACTCGCCGGCGCAAAAGTAACGAGTTCTGCAGACGAAAGACGTTAAAATAATATTGCAATTATTATTAGAGACGGTTAATTTCATTGAACGAATGAAAAGGTAATGAATTTAAAATAATGGATTTGATACGCGTCGCGTTGGATCCGATTTCTGCTAGACTCGCGCTGGAAATGTTACGATTTTGCGGCGGGTTATTCTGTATTCGTCAGCGAAACCAAATTTTGTATCAAGTTATTTGTTCGGTCTGAAATATTAATCACACGTGAAATACGGGCGGCGTTTCTTTTGGTCCGTGGTTTCGGTAATTAAACTGACAGCGCGGCATATATTTCCGAACCGGACGACAAAGTCAGTTATATTACGTACGCTAATGTGTTTATTTATTTTGCGAATTGCATTATGATCAAATATTTTTCCGGGGGAGTAATAACGAAGATATTTTTTTCTTTTTTTCTCTGTCTTCTTCTTTTCAAAGTTATTTTTACGACCATTTTTACAGCCCTTGTCATTTTTGTTGTGCAAATTCAGTTGACTGCGTGAATCCAATCAAAATATTTGTAGACGCTGTTTGAAATAAAATAAGTTAAAAACACAAAAACACGATACTCCCCGTGCATTACAAGACCATTCAAAGCATGTTTCGATGGGTTAAAAAATGACAATAGATCGTGACCGATATGCGCCGGCACCATCAAATGGCACCAAACAGGGTCGCGTGCATCGCGCCTTTCCCGAGAATCATGATGGTACTAACAAAATAAGTATATGAAAGAAAGAAAAGCACGAGGGCGGAGGATGACAGGGAGGGCTTTGCGGAAACTGAACTTTCGTTTTGGGATTTGACACGCGTATCTAAAACACAAGCCGTGGGTCACGTGCCGCTTGGCCACGTTGTCTGTATGTCGGGTCACGTGGCCATGTAAAAGGGTTGAGATTTTCCAAGCCCCATTCTGCGTATATTCGCTTGACGTATCGTCGCGTGTCAAGTTTGACTGATACCCGCTCGTCTATACGGGCTTCGCTTTAATTATGAGATATTATTCCGCGATCACGCCCTTCTAATCGCGGAACATCGAAGTCTTTATAATACCTTTTTAAAAGCGTTACAAACCCCTTTGTCTCTGATGTCGACGGATCAGTCGTGTCAGTTGAGCTCGTGCGAGAAATCTTTCATATTCAAAGCGAAATATTTCAAAAATTAAATTTTGCTTTGAAATTAATAACACGGCTTCGGATAAAGCGACGACGAATTAAATTCACACTTAAATGAACACATGGGAGCTTTAATGAACAATTGTTGAAATTCGTTATTGGTTTTGTAAATTTACAAATATTATAAACAAATACTTTTCATGTTAGATTTAAATTTTAATTTAATTAAAAAGTTACAACCTGGAATGTGCCATCAACCATGCAAAATAAATTTGCGAAAATAAACTTCATTTCTATTTAAGAAAATTTTCGTATATATTAAATTATATATACCAGATACCATAAAGATAAATTAGTCGAAGTTAGGCTAATACAATTAAAGAGCTTTAACATGAATTCAGTTATCCTACTTCAATTTTACTTATTGTAATTTCAATTCGCAATTACCTTGCAAGTTATTACAAAGGTAATAACTGCATGCGAGTCATTTAAGTAAAGAAGTAACTTATTTTCCGATAATGAGTTAGAGTGGTGCGCGAATGTGTGCGACACTGCACACATACTATTCAATAAAGATAAGGAATTCAATTCCAACTTTTAGTAGCCGACGATTTAATAACGTATAATTAAACAACTTTTATCAAAATTATTAAAAATGCTTTAAATGTTATAACATAAATCGGAGATGAGTTTATTTTACTACCTATATAATTTAAATTATAAACTATATATATATATATAATATAAATTACCACTTGAAATACTAATATCTTCGAAATTGTAAGTTGTGGCAATTTGGAGCAATAAGATCACAAGTTACAAATTGAAATTATGCAATATATTATACCAATTTACTCAAAATTTTATGTGTATTTAATTTGACGCTATAATTTTAAGTAAAATTTTATTATATGCAATATATAATATATAGAAACTTTTTATCATTTCAATAGCACCAATTATATACCGACAAAGATTGTCGTAAATTCACTTACGTTTTACATAATATACATATTGAATATTCAATACACTTTTAATAGTGTACAAAAATATTTAATCTATAAATTGTTTAATTATACACATTATGAGCAGAATTTTAACAAATTTCAATATTATTTTATGTTCCTATGTTTAATAAAATATTACTTTACCATAATTTATATGTCATTATTAATTTCAATTATTAACTTAGTATTATGTATAAACTTCAGTATTAATAAAAAAATAGTTTTCTAGTCTATACAATATATATATTTATACTCTTAACACATTTAAATTCATCCATTTTTACCACTATAAAATAAGTATACAATTACTTTTTAGTGTTATCTCATACCAATACTAAAAATCAGTTACTTTTTGGCGTGACAGTCGCCGCATTTTATATGAATCTTTCTTAATGTAATATCAGTGTCCATTGAAATACATGTATAACAAAACCCAATATAAATTAGACGCAAAGTCAATTGAATCCCGTCTCAATGTTTAAGGTAAATTGTCATATGCGCATCGTCATTGCGATTTGTTCACAATACTAATCCACTCTCATGGCGTAAAGAAAACAGTTATAATGTAACCTGTTTTCAAGCAACATTCCAGTTCGAGTTGTCACAAATCTAGATCCTTTGTCCTTGCTCCAATCCGGAACAATTTCAACGCGTGATTCTGCAGTAGTTACAAGACTTAAGCTTTGCGACGAGATGTTAATTAGTACAACCGGTCTTCGTCCGAAGACTTAGTATAGCAAGACACAGTGACTCAACGCAGTGTCGGGGCTTTAGTTGAAACTCGTTTCTGTTAGGGGTGCCGAACGCGCAGTCAAGAGAGAGAAACGCCATCCGAAGCATACGACTAAATCCCGTAGGAAGTTAGCGCGGATTACCACAGACATCCATCACCCGTTTCTTTCGCGTCGTGTATAGGGCGCAAAGCACTGGTTTCTAAGATCTTATTGTTGGGCGAATCTTTGGGGTTGATATTTGAGATGGCTTCGTACCAGCCAAACAAGTATATTCCGGCAAAATTAATACTTCGCTTCACATAATCGCTGTCGCGTCATGTAACAAACATTATTTCACAATGACGCTATCAACAATCGGGATAAACATTTTGCTTTAAACTCGATTTTGATTGCGTTCGCAAAATCGAAATTCGACGTGTTTGAGAATGATGCAGATAATATTATATGTAATGTCAGTCATTGATCTTTTAGTTTTATTTAGATATAATGAAAAGTATATTTCTACTTTTAATGTTTTTTTATATTTTTAAGAATTTACGTTTTTTAATTTAATTGCATGCAACCCAAAAGTTATATAGTAACAGAAATTGTGATCCGGAAATAATGACAGAAAGATGAGCAAGATAAATAGTTATTCCAAAATAGGTTGCAGAGACACGAAACCAATGAGGGGAAAACTCGCGATTCTCAGTTATGGAGAGACTAGATTCAAATTTTCGCAAATGATTTCAGGAAGGGAGAAGTTCCGTAACCCTTGTGGGATTATCAAGCCCCATGTGGTCGAACGCGTCGATGGCTCGTTACTCGCGCATCGTACTCTTCGATAACTGACGGATATGGTTATTTACGAACGTTGTTAAACGCACCCCGCGGGACATGAAACTACAGGTACCGATGAACTTTGCTCATAGAACGGGGAAAAATATCATCAACTCCTGAAATTTTCAGCGTCGATCATTTCATTATGATTAATTGCGAATAAGTTACGCGAAACCGAATGACAGATTTATAATTTCATTTCCATTCGCTAATCGGAAAAAAAATTCAATATCATTATTTTCGTTAGGGTCGAGCTTGTAAAATTGCTATTTAAATTTTTCATTAAACCAGTTAATTGTCAGTTATTTGAAACTGAAATATTGGACGAGTTATCCCTGTTTCTATCAATGTATATATGAACTTTAGAAACTGATACGTATAATATAATAATAATGTTATTTAAAATTTGATTTTATTAATTATACTAAAAATAAAAAGTAAAAAATAAAAAGTTGTCGTATCTAAAGAATTATATAAGCTTTCGTATCAGAAAATATATTTTGTTTAACAACAATAATTAACATGTGCATGAAGTTTCAAATGTTGATTATCAACGAATCGTATTTAAATAAATAATAATACTCTTTTTCAAGGAAAATTTACACTTTTTAGAGATAATACACTGAGAGATATAATGTTTTAAATATTACAACGTTACGATGCATCCTATGACGGCAGTATTATACAGTGATAATTACATAAAACGTTGTAATATATATTGAAAATGTTTCAATAAATGCTACTAATACAACTAACATTGTACTTTTTAAAACTTAAATTGTACTTATTGAAACTTTTTTTGCAATTATCACAGTATAACCCTAGTCGAAATTTAACATTATTTTGAACCTAAAAATTTAGCTTCAGAATTGTTAAAGGTAAATGGTAATGTAGACTCTAATTTAAACCTCGAAACGTCTAAAATTCCCCGTTTAGGTTACAAAGTTTGAAAATAGGTTCTACATTTGATATTACAATTTTAAGCCTCCTTTTAAACTTTACAATCTACGTTATTTTATTTCTTATGAATTTATTTTATTAAAATTATTAAATAATTCAAAGATAACAAACCTATTAGTTTAAACTTTTAACAATAAATATTTACATATCTTATTAAGAAATATAATGTTTTATTATTCAAAATTATATTTTTTTCTGGTTTTCGTACTTTCTTTTTCGAGGTTTAAAATAGAGTATGAATTTCGACTCGGGAACACTGCCGTCATAGGATTCATCGTATACGTTGTAATATTTCATACATCATTTCTTTCATGTTTTCTTAAAAATATAATGTAATTAGAAATTATTGCTATCAAAGTAAAATTCAATATGATTAAACAGGTTGATTATCAAATTTATTAGATTAGTTGCTATTCAAGGTTTGGAACTTCACGCACATATAATTAATAACAACCAATTAAAATTATTTTATCATACATATATATACAAGTACATTTGATAATAATTTTCCTATTATTATAAGTATATAATAGAAGAAAGATAAAGAAATCAGAACCAACGTAACAAAAGTGTAAAAAAAGAAACACAATGATGAATTGTCTAACGACTCGGTGATTTAAATGAAAATCACGAATTCATTTAAACAAATTAACCATCACAATAGCGGAGTAGCTTAATAATCTGAACTGCTCAAATTCATTAATTCCACAAACAAAGGAGCTATCGTTCCTTCCCGTTATCGTTTCGCGACAATACAATATCTCAGAGACTGCGTTTGACTGTGTGCTTTTTCTTCGTCCGGATCTGAAGAAGATCAGGTCGTTGAGTGGGCTATGAAATCTGAAGGCATATAATCGGTATCCGTCCTGCAAAGACAAGCAAACAGCCCCAGAATTTGAGGACGTTCGTCGGCCCATTGTTCGTTGACGCGAATTTACGCTAAGTTTGCGATGGAGTTTAATGTCGCGCAATTCCTGGTTCAAACTAGTGTCGGTGGATTATTCTCGACTGGTCCATCGTTCGCGAATTGTCTGCATGAGCGGATGCTCTTTGCAGTGAATATATATATATATATATATACATCCATAGATAATATATTTATATATATATATATATATATACATATACGACATGTTCATAATGCGAACGTGCATATTCGAATAGTACGTCTAAAACGGGTCAAACTATTGCGCATAACCCGTTACCCATTATCCATTACCCATCTCCACCATCCCAAGGAATACGACGCTCACTTGGACAATTCAAGTTTTGTGCAGCACTCCGTGTCACGGATGTTTGAGATAATTTTGGCGAGTCCGCTCGGAAAATGACCGGAGTAAGACGTAACTCTTAATTAGTCCTGCTCCCAAATGGCCCTGAAGTGCTGAATTGTATGCCGCCTTCCGTATGGTCGTGAGAGGCACCGAATAGGATTCGCCAGAGTCAGTAGCTCATTATCATTTTCGAATTGCTGGATTAATACTGATTAATTTTCATGCGCAATGGCTGAAATGTTTGACAAAATTTGACGAAACGAAATTTATTATGTAATCAAAATCCCAAGATCGTTCTTACACGATGGCACATATATTGAATTGCAATAATTGCACAACGCCTGCGCATAAATAATTGTCTGATGATATTGAAGATTTCGGGATTCATAATAAATTGATTGATAATACATTTTCAGCGAAGCCGAAACAAGGAGGCAAATTATTGACAACGATCTACGGTATCGGCTATGTACATAATTCCTAGCAGTCATTCCTCAATTCTTGACAGAGACAAAGTACGGTCACAGAGCAGGATAATTAATTATCCTTACCCTTTGGCACCGCTTTCAAGTCCGATGCGTAAAGTAGTGAGCGGTACTTATATTTACAGACCCTCCGACTCTGACATCAAGATTCATTGGAACGATCGGTAATTTTCTATATTTACGCCAAATGGAAGATACTAACTCCGGTCGTTTCTGGTTCCGGTAACTAGTTGTGTCGGCGCGCGAGTTATTTGTCTTTGCCCGTATAGATATTACGCAGGGGTTGAAAAAATATCGCGCTGCGCGGATTGAGAAAACTAAACCGCG
The DNA here is from genome assembly GCA_022817085.1 of Psilanteris sp. ZL-2020. NCBI lineage: Eukaryota > Metazoa > Arthropoda > Insecta > Hymenoptera > Scelionidae > Psilanteris > Psilanteris sp. ZL-2020. Next base: position 16,354 of record JABFQC010001740.1, read on the forward strand.
GGGAAACCTGTCTCAAGGGAACATCATCATGGAAATTGTATGCGTCGTATTTCATACTATATCAAAATCGTCGTCGCAGAATGCCGACGGAATTTTTTGTTATTCCATGTACAATGGAAAGTATCTTTATTTAAATGTAAACATTTTTGAACTGGGAGGAATTTAATATATTGAAAGTCATATACGTAGTAGGATATAAATGTACTGAACGTGCATGTCAAACATTAATTAAATCAAGTCGTAATTCAAACGTAATTAAAACACATTACGAATCTCGTAATAAATAACTATAAACTATTTTAATATTTAAAGAATACATCAATCACTCTTATTCTACACGCAGAAAAAAGTTAAAAAATTTAAATGTTATACACATTCCAACACAATTTAAGTTTTGGAATAATCACCTATCCAAGTAATGAACACACTAACACTACTTTACTTCTGTTTATATAATGTGCCATCATTGCTACACTTTCTATACGCGCCATTGATAAAGAGTGTTAATGTTGTTTGAATGTTTGACAAATCAAAAACCCATGTTTGATACAACCTTATTGATAATCAAAATGAATACAACTTTGTTGTATTATTCTATCAGATTCTGAATAGAATATAATATTACAACCAAACATAGAATGATGCAGAACACATATCAGGCTAGTAAATGGTCACCAAATCTTAACCACATATACATATGATAATATTCAATCATGATCTGACAAGGCATTCCATGTGTTACATCCTGAGATGCAACATTGGTTAGGATAATAATTAGCCGTTACAAATAACAACTAACTACAAACTAATATAATCTGAGAATTGATAATATGAGGAGAAAGGAAATTGATAGGTTGATAAAAATAAAGTTTTTTGCTTTTAAAATTTATTATAAAACAATTTTAACATTATATATTAAGTAAAATTACACTGTTTCGAATATAACGGGATGTTTAGTGCCGGACACCAAGAGTGCCCGATTACGATAATCGGAATAAACTAATAGGCCTAGACTAACACGCAGGGACAACCGTATTATGGGACAACGGACAAATTCTTAAGAGAGGCTGTACACAAATCTTCGAGTTTATATATTCGTTATCATCTGTTCTAGGCCGTTCTAGAATTTTCTAGAATCATATTTTCTGATACATTCTAGTATTGTAGAAATATACGTGTTTTAAAAAAGAATAATGTTTTTGCTGAACACGTGTTTTACAATCTTTATGACGCGTTTCAAGAGTTTGGGCTAATAAAGAACAATAAATTGTGAAATTCTACATAACAGTTTTAATATCGTAGTTTCTTAAATAAAAGTTTGTAATATTTATTTTTAATTTTTTTTTGTCTTTTTAATAATTGAAAGTTGAAACATTTTATACAATATTTGCTTTTAGTTATTTATGTATATTATTAACAATGATATGAATATTGCCAAAATATAAGATTCATGTCAAAATAAATCTTATGAGTTTATTAATTCTTTATTAATGTTAAATATATATTTCTACAGTTTTAGGGCTATATTATTTTTTAATAATTATATATATATCATAGTGTAAGGATATAGGTGACGCGCTCAGATGGTTGCGCAGTAACAACCAATGAACTGCTTCCCCAAACTGGAAAGTCACGTGACTCACGTGGGTATAGTAAAAGTTGTAAATTCAAATATCATAACGACGTTTATAGGTTATATTTACTGTCAAGTAAATATAATATTTTATATATATTTATAATATATATCTTTTTTTTTTATTCAAATATTTTATGTTATTCATAATT
>JABFQC010001741.1:0-18136 GCA_022817085.1 Psilanteris sp. ZL-2020
CTAAGCATGTATTACTGTAACGACTACCAGAATTCTAGTAATGGTTACAAAAATCTGCTAATGTATACAATAAAACATGTTCACCATAACCAGAATAGTAATATCAAAGATTTTTTTTCTCAGTGTATAATTTCAAAATTATATAATAATAAAATTAATATCTATATATGATAATATATCATTTCGTTTATATGATGAAGAAATAAATAATAATAGTATAATAATACTGTTTTTGCTTCTATTAAGTTTTTTAAAGTTTTAATTAATTACTTACACAATGAATGAGAATGGAGGTAATGTATTATTCGCAATATTTAAAAGTATACATATTTAAAATATATAACATTACCTATACATAATTTTATTTAACGACATGTTTGGATATAAACGGCTATTTTGTTTAACATTTATTTACCATACTCCCCACATATACACATTCTCGTGTTCTTTCGTATCCTCTTATATACACAACATGCATACACATACAAAAATTATATATTAAAATAAAACAGTTTTTAAACACGGTCACCCATCCCAGTAATGACCATCACTAACTCTGCTTATCCTTCTTAAGGTAGGCTGCTGATCCATCTGTGAGTCTGATATAATATACAAATCTACTTTGATATATATAAGTATTATGCATTAGACACCTCCCAACCATTTGCTGATAATCGGCATCCGACAACGATCATCAAACGATTACCGCGTATGGTGCATGCATGTCTCAATCATTGGTTTAGGCACTCATAATATTATTTGCTGATGGATTATTGATTGACACGTAGTTGACACGTTTTTGCGCCGATCATCGGTCATGATAACTTAACGATTCATCCCATTCTTGTGGCTTGGCACTTGTGTGTCAAGCTTGGTCACAATTATCGTCTTATACTATTTGAACATCGATTACCGGTATGGTTTTCATTTCATAATCGCCATGTTAATGTTCCATACATGAGAAATTATCTGCAAATGGTTTGAAAAATGTATGTATATTATTATAATTGAAGAATTAAATTCATAAATTTGTTCACCAGCCGGATCATGTGCCATGCAAATGCCAAGCTTGAACTAATCATTAACATAAGTTCTTGAAACATCGTTTGCCATTGATTATGTTATTCATTGACTTGACGATGTGCCAAGATTCTCTTAACTATTAGTATATGAACTGAAAATATTATTTGTCGATAATGAAATTATTTATCGATCCTTTGATTATTTTTTTTAAATCAATCATTGACTTATGATCTTTAATTTTATTTTGCAATTGATTAACTTAGTCAGTGGCCCGATGAAGTGCCAAACTGAGATCAGCCATTGGTATATGAACTCAAAACATCATCTACCGTTCTTTAATTTGTTCATTACCTCGTTTAGGTGCCAAGTCTGGTCTAATCATTTGCAAGAGATTGAAAAATATTTGTAACGATAATTGGTATAATAGTTATATCATTAACGATCCAATTATATGCTAGTTACAGAGCAATTGACGGGTAAAGCATAATATAACTTATCGACATCCAGTCGTGGTCCATTAATGTGTCAATTGTTATTATTGGCATTCCATATATTTTTCTAAGCACCGTACCTAAAAACATCAACAAAGTCGGGCTTATTATACGGACGGAAAGCAACATTTAGTTGAATTTGCATATTATGTAATTCTGTTTTTGTCCACTGGTTTCAAAATTAATAACAATATAAAAGATATAATATTTTATACATAAATTTTCATAAAATACAAATAATACTAGAAATTCAATTATATTCGCGATATTATAATAATAACCAATATAATGCTAAATAATAATTCATATAAAATGATTAATTGAAAAATCTAACAAATCAGTTATGGAAAAATCGTATCAATTTATTCTATTTTATATATATTTATTTGTAAATATCTACATATACTATAATGACATATATATGATAATTATTAGTAATAAGTAACAATAATATTAATATAATAAACAAACATTGATTTTTATTTATAAATATTTTATAAGATAGAATTTTTCATAAAGCAATAAGAATGTCAATATCGAGCAACGTAAAATCTGTTATTGGATAAACGCTTCATAATCCTGGATTTCTGGATTACGTAACACAAATTAATAACACCTGAATTTGGCAAATAATTATTTTGTTCTCGAATGATCATTCTTAAAAAATAATAAATATATATTTTCGTCCTAGTTCCTCACTTATCTTGTGCATAGAATTATTTCGATACAATAATAAGAATAACAGCAATAATAATGAAATGTAAAATACGAAATACTTGATATTGAAAAGCAATATTCTCACATACCTGACTTGATATTAATGGATATAATGCAGGGAAGACTAAAACCAATAATAGTTAATTAGTCAACGCTACACTCTACCATAAATTACGTAGAACCTGAAATGATTGCAGTATTATAAATGGATATACGTGCAGATCCTCAAATAACCGACACAAACCAATCAGTGTTGGATAGTGTCAGACCCGGTTCGTTAGGGATAGAAATATCGACTCTTAAAATCAAACTCAACCGAAGCCCAGACGTTCGAAGGGGTTAGTTTTGTAGCTATGAAGAAAGCCGTTCTTTAAAAAGAGAACAAATTTCCGAATGGCAAGCATCATCTTTAATATTCATTCACAATTTTAAAATAATGTATTGCAATATTATTGTCTAGAAGAATTATTACAGTTAAATTTAATTTTACCCCGGAAATATTATTCATACTTTATAAAATAAATACAAAAAGTTAAAAAAACAATATATATAATGATAATTCTTCGAAATTCAATAATGACGCATGTATAGATAAAAGAATTAGTGATTGAAACTAAACGAATATATACATATATGTATTTATAAATAAAATTATAAGTTCTAGATTACAATCAATGTTTTGATGGAATTAAAAGCTTGAAATGAAGTTGCCTAAATTTACTGTAGCTTTCTATGTTGAATATTCAGAATTAAAAGTAGTAGAAGTTACAAATTGCAAATTCGTATTTAAAAAGGAGATTTACAAAAATTTGCAAAATTACTTTTACGCGTAGCTGCCTTTTCCATTGAGATGCCATTTTTCATTGTTTTTTCGATTATTCAAATAATGATTCCAAAATAATTGAAAAAGTATATCATTATTTTTTTCCGTAATGCATATATACACTGTATAACGTAAATAAATTATATATTATGAAAAATATACATGTACAATTATTTATTCATAGCCAATAATTTATCGAATTATTAAATGTCTCTATATTGATGGCAGTTGGCAAAATAAATTAAAGTAATTATAATAACAATGCATTTATAATTATTATGCCGCATATTTTATATAATTCATAAATTATTGTGATCTTATTTGAAACACAAATTAATAGAAAAATGCATGTACGAGCGATATCGTTTGTTTATTAAAAGAGAACGGAAATGGTTTGAGCGTTAAGTTACATTGAAAAAGTGATATTCTATCTCACACTGATAAAAGCAAATGTGTATATTGTATAAGAGAATCAATACAAGGAAATCGCTTTAATATAACCAATGAAATAATTCAATTAATTTTTGCAGCCAACGCGCGCAACGTAATTTTATTTGCGCAGTGTACGATTACCATAGACTTTGCTTTTCGTGATTTATCATTTAGCATTTTGACGCTGTTACAGTTAATTATAACCATACAACCGGTTGCTCAAATTTCAAACGAGACATCGATAAATTGAAAGACTCGTGTCACCGCGCGTTAAACGAAAGCGCGTTAGAAAAACATTCCGCGTGCCGTGGGCAAATCGAGTGATTTATGTCGCATTAATATGGTATTTTCTCGAATAATAATTATCTTATCGCGGGCTATCGCGTTCGGGATCGGTCGGACTTGTTTATTCGAGCGAACGTTTGAGCCTCTAAACTGATCGTGATATCGGTGTCGAGCGCGCAGAATTCAACGGCGTCTGTCTATCTTCGATGCTAGATTTTAACTGAGCTTCGATGATCAAACATTCGAGGAATATTAATGCGAGACGTTAACCAATACTACGAGAGCTGACAAAGAAAAGATATAATTAACCAGAGCCAATAAATATTCTCTTTAATTATATTCTGAAAGCGCGATGCCTGCGTACGATTAGGTGAGTTCGGTCGTGTGTTCGATGGGGGGTATATTCGCCATCATAGCTTGTCTCAGCGCCGGCACTGTAATAAACCGAGCCCACCCTGGTTCTGCTCGCTGACTTTTACGAGAAAAGCTAATTGTACCGAGACGTACATGCGATTGCCATTCAGCGAATACCGTGTTATCGACACGCTTTGCCCACCACGCTATATATTCGAGACCAGGCCCCTTTTGTTCACTGCCAAGGTTTTTATAAATGGCGCAAAATGCACGCCTAAATGATACGCGATACTCGGAACAATTTGCTCGACGACTTTTGTGCCGGCCAATGCTTTTCGCGTCTGGTGAAACGACACGAATTACATTTGTCCGATGCGATTCGAATTTTTAATAGATGGTGTACGTATGAGTTATACTGGTCGCGATAATGGTGATACTGTGTTTGTTTTATTTTTAAACTTATGTACACAGACGGCCAGTCAGTAATCTAACGAGACGCAGTTTATTAATATGTATATGTTTTATATGTTTAATCTTATTTAAATATAAAATAACGGTTTTACAGGCAAGAAGTCTATATATTCCTAGAAATGCTACGTTAAAAGTTTGGTAGTTTGATAACACCGCAGACATTCTGAGAACAGTTCCTAAACCTGGCGTTTGATTAAATGGCAGTTTTAAGGACAGTTCTGAATATTACGCCCCTGGGATTTGTTGAAAAAAAATTTAACTAAACCAATTTAAGCCAAAGGTTAGTCTATGTAAGATCACGTATCCTAAATATTTGTTATGGAGAAGTATATATTATATATAAAAATAAAAATCATGCCTTTAATAATATACAGTATTAAATTTAAAATTAAAATTTTCATTTATATTAAAATTTGTAAAGTAACAGTAAATTATATTTTTATTTATACACTGGAATTAAATACATCAATAAATTTTACTATAAATACTGAAAAAAATGGAAACGTACACGTTACATTTTTTAACAATGACAACGTTTTAAAAGTTTAAAAGTAAAAAATATTTATAATATAAGAATTCTATATTAACTTTATTTTTATCTTAGTTTTATTTTTTTATTTTAATATTATGTTAAAGTAAACATTATGTTTTGACAAACCGATATTAAAAATATAACATCAGTTACAATATATATTTAGCAAGATTATTTTCAATCGTACATATACAAATCATAAAATACAAACTTTGTTAAATGTATTTCTTTGTTCATATCAGCAATTATTATAATATCAAGAATATTTTATAAAAACATTAATGTATTTATTTATTATAATGTTTATAAATTTTTGTTCACATTGGATCAATCTTACATAACTATATAATCTATTATATGAATTATATTGAATTAATTAATTCATACATTTTCATTCGTAATCACTATACAATTTTTTTCAATGAAAAATTAATTCGTTCAATGAAGAATACGAACCGACGAAAATGTATAACCAACTACAAATATGTACTTCGTTTAATAGAAACTGCAATAATTCATGATTTCATATGAAATAATTACCGATGATCATTGATTTTCCGAATAAACAATGATACTACACATATTTTGTAAAATTTTCGTGCTCGACTTCATTACGTATACTGCAAATTAAATTCATCTTCAATTATCATAATTAGGATTGTCCAATTGAGGAAATAGGTGAGTAAAAAATCACAATATCAAAGCACAATATACAAATAATCAGTAAAATTGCATCCTAGTGATTCTTAGCAAAATCGTTTTCGTTTATTTTTATATTATTTTTGTATTTATGTAAATTGTTTCCTGTTAATTAGTTTTAATTAGTTTCAAATAATGAAGTAAATTAATTAAATAATTTCCACCATATTTCAACGTGTAATAAATAAATTATATTTAACATCATTATAGAGTTTGATGGTTAAATTAGTTATTACTTATCATCTACCAAACTCGAGATAATGTAAATTCAGTAATAAGGATTATTAACTAATAACAAATATCAATGTTCATACTAATTGATAATAAACGTATAACAGTTTGAATGTTTTGGATAAGCAAGTTTTGGATAGCCATACAAATTATTTTAATACAAAATGAACAATTGGTCCTGCTTTGACTATAAACACAAGTGTTTGATGCAATCTTGTAATTTTATAAGACAATGACATTCTTTACCGAGTTAACTCTTACAATTTCCTCAATATTAACAATCCATCTAAATGAAATATTAATGAATCATCTCAACACAATACTGATGTCATTTATAATCAAATTAAGATTATTGTAAAATGATAACATTATATCAAGATTTATTAATAACTAGTTTGCTGTTCATCAAAAAGTTATGTACATATTAGTTAGAGTTACTTTACCAAAATAACTTAAATATATTCATAGCAAGATTGGGAAGTTTACAATAATTACTATAAACACTAATTTCAACCGAAAATGTTTGGAATATTCGGTAACAGTCATGTATAAGTTAAAAACTAATCTAATGTTACATTTTCTAATTATATTAATGCATAGTTAAAATAGGTTAGTCTGTGCGATAATGCAGTATTTACTATCAAATGAAAAATTTATAAATTGGAACAATCATTATAAAGACTTTTAAAATAATATATAGAAATAAACATGTATACTTATTTGAAAATAATTTATATTTATTATCTTACGTAATATGTTACTTCCAAATTATTGAAATTAATTAAACCATACAATATCAACCATCAATTGAACCAAAAAAGCGAAATATAAGAAAAAAATCATAAGACAGCAACATAAAAATATATTATTCATGCTAATTATTATTGGTGTTGATTATTTTAAATAATTAGAAATGAATATTTTAAATAAATATTTTTTTATATTATTAAATATATAATTTTTTTTTGCAGAGAATCAGATAATATTACTGAAATTTAAATTTAAAGCTACAAGCAAAATTATTATTATCTTCTCTATTAAATAACATTTTAATTAAACCAATTACAAATTGCTATCCGGGTCAAATATTCATGATATATGTTATTTATTAAATTAACATTTTTAAATTTAATAAACAACGTGTTTACATATTTTGAATTTATTTGATAATATTTTTAAATTCCTAACTTTTAATATTTTCATTATCTCCAATATAGGTAGACCAAATATTTTCCATTAAAATCAATTTTATCATTTTTAAGCACATTTTACTGCTACTAAAAATAGTAGACATAGATACATGATCTACTTTTCACCTTTATCAATTTATTCTTAAACAATCTGTAGAAGAATTTGAAAAATACATACTTATTTATGTACTTAACAAAATACAATTAATACCATCCATAAATTGATACGCGAATACAATATTAAATACTGCAACTATTATGCTATATAATGTGTATAATAATTAAATAAAGACCGTTCTAAATTTTTAATATATACACCTTTAATACATTGTAATAACAATGTAATGATACATATATAAATATATTAATTAATATAATTTCTATAGAAATTGTTGAGCATTTGTAAAAAACAAAAGTCTTACTTAATTTAACATTACAAATTAGAATCACTAATTAAGAATACTGTGATAAAATGTGCATATGACCTAATTTCAATAAATTACATATAATAAATATTTTAGAAAATAACTTTTTCATAATAATTTTTCATAACCATTATATAAAATTACACACATTAATTATTGTAAACCAATAAATTTCGAAACAATCGCAATTATTTCTTTATATGAATATAATATATAATTATATATGAGTACAAGTAATATAAATAAAAGAAATGCATTATCAAACACTTACTTGAATAGGATTTTATTCTTTTCCTACTAACTATAATACTATCTTCTTTTTATATACATAGAAAGCATAGTTTTATCAGTAAGTATTATATTTATACCAAATGTAGGATATATTTTAAAAACGAAGATATTAAAATATAGTATTTTTTGATAAAACGTTCTTTCGGTGTACGTACAATATTTCATAAAACAATGATATTGATTCAATTGATATTAAGTAAATACCATGGAAGTACAAATTTACGACAATATATGCTATATATTGCATATAGAGCAGCACTTAAAATGGGACATATTTGAAAAAAGAAATTTAAATCATTTACGAGTTGTCAAATTAATTGTAATAGATAAATATAATTCTGTTTAAATGATTATGAAGAAATGTTTGTGTCAATAAAAAAAAGTATTCAATTTGATTAATTCTATTGTTATTATCCTATTTTTAACATGTATTTTAATCAAAACTGTTATTTTAGAAATCAAAGTATAAGCAATACATTCAAAAATGTATTTGATTTTATTTAATATTCGTATAAAATTAAAAGCTTCCTGCACTTTTAATATATATATATTAACACAGAATTTAATTTTCATTCATATTTAAAATTTAATTTAATTCTGCTTATGAGTTATGTTACATCTAAGATAGTCCAAGTCTAAAGAAGATATATGTATACGTAATTATACGAGGTTGTTCGTATCCGAATAATATCAAATATGGTTCCACGACTTTCCTCTCCCTCTTTTTATTATACCATTGGCTGAAATTTATCGCGCTGGTAAAATAAAGCCAGCGAACGTTTGCCTTCTCTTGAAAGTTGAATAGTGCGTGAGTTCGCTCACGCGTGATGAAATGTTGGTCGCGAATAGATCGTTTGGGCGCACGTACAATGACGAGCAGCACTTTCGGTAAAGTTTACGATTCGGCAAGATAGCACTGAACGACCGCCGGACAATAACGGCATAAATCTGTCGACGTAAATCTAATTTAGAATTAACGTTCTTTAAACCTTACGCGCTGCAAAATTACCTTGCGGTTGGTTTCTATTGTCTTGCTTAATTTGCTCCCGAGTGTATTTACCAGGACTCTTTGGGTTGCTAGTCATTGGTGTGGATTGGTTTGCACAACTGATACAATGCGACCTTTCGTAAAAATACAATGTCGACAATAGTGTAACGCTTTTGTACCGAAATGTCAATATAAAGAACCTATAATTTCGAATATTTGCTGACATTTTTTAAATGCGTGTACGTCGTTAGACAATAGATTTATAAATCATATTATAATCTATTCTGCGCGACAAAATAATTAAATTGTGAAACGACATTTTTAAATCGTAATGCATATTATGTCTTTGGTATATATATATGGTATATCGTCTGACCCAAATTATATCAAACAATAGTAACTAAAATCAAGTTTTTTAAAAGACCATTATATCAGAGTTTGAATACACCTTTTTATGCAACACTGAAACTAAAGCGATGAGCATCTTTTAATTGCAAATTATTTATGAATTATAGAAATACGATTTAACTCAAACTCATCCCATTTGAATTCCTAAAAGAGAACAAATGCTAGAATAACAGAAATTCTGAAGCACATAAAGTGGTGTGTTTGCAAGTCACGCAAATTAATATTCAAATGAAATTTTCAATATTTTTTGTTTAATTTTGATATAATGAATTGTACATACAAAACATAAAAATACGAATCATTAATTATACCGTTTATTACGAATTAATACATATTAATAATTAATCCGGTACAATACGATTTTGATTATAATTTCAAATAAATTGAAATTTATAGACAATTCTGTTAAATTAATTATGAAACTTTATATTTATTGTAAATTCATACATATGCAATTTAACGAAACAATATGCATTATAAGTAATTACGCGAACTGTCCAAAAAAACTGAAACGTGAACTTAAATTGAATATGATTTTATATATATATATATGTGTGTGTTAATCGAATGCTCCTGAAAGTTATTCTAGTAAGTCACTCTTGAAATTCAAATTATACATAATCGTAATCATATAATACATAGCACAAGTATTATCTATTATAAATAATGTTTCATGAAACGTACACATCATTTTTTAGTTAATTTCAATCATCCAGTATTTACTACACCGACGTTACAATGCTTCCATCGTAGTAGTTTTCCGTCTTATGTCATCAATAATGATTAAAAATCGTTGCTTCTCACGTATCGTTCATAAATATTTTTGATTTCTTACGAGCCGCGTTCGTGTAATCGCGGCATTCCCAAAGACGCTGCGGCATCTAAAACGCCAAAAATATGAATCGCGAAGAAGCCATGTTCCATAGGTTCCTCCCAAGCTTCGATTTCTGACGAGTTACGATAATTGTTGAACAACAGAACCGCTGCAAGGTACAAGCATAGTCAACGCGAGTATTTGCACTCGGTGGAGCATGGCTTCGTATACAGCAAAATTTATATTCGATGATAGGCCGTCTGTTGGTGTCTTTGTTGCTGACTGAACGTATGTACGTTTGTTCGAGACACGCCAGCGATGCAGAGCCACGCTCGGCCGAGCGAGGACGTCCGTGACCAAAGAGCAGAGAGAGCTCGGCAGCTCAAAAGATTTGGACGCACCCCGTTCTGCGCGACTCGCCGTTCCACAGCGGTTGCAACTGCCCCAATTATACTCACGGAGCGATCGCGGATTGATCTTTTTAAAAAAAGAGAGACATTCCCCGACAATCAACAGCGCCCGGGAAAAAATTAATTGATCATAGATCAATCATTTATTACCATTCGATTCAAGTTTTTGCGCGAGCATTACTTTCTCAGAATTCTTATACTAATAGACTCGCAGTTAATCACTCGGTTTTAGAAGCAATGCATGACAATAAGCAATACGTATTTAAATATATTTCAGAATAATGACGCTTAATGTACACGCGGTAATAAATAATTGCTCAATGGAAATAAGCACTGGATCGTGTATCTTAAATTATTTTCAGTTCGTTTAACAAATACCTAATTGCGTTGTATATATAACGTTGTTGTATATGCATGACACGTGCCGCTAAAAAGCCGAACGATAAATCAAAAATGTTATCAACATCTCGTCAATGACAAAACCTATAAAATCGATTAAACGGCGCAAGCTTTTTGCATGAAATGATTTCGAAATGAAAACATTGCATTAAGTAAATTAACGAGTATCGGGGTGCGTCTAAAAACCACGAAACTAAATTTGTAGCAAAGACCGGCACGATCATCCTTTCGTTCTCATGAATTTATACTAAGACTAATTTAATTAGCTAATCTGTGCCGCGGTATCGGCCGTTCCCACACAACAAACGAACGCAAATTAATTTCTGCATTTGCGTTACACCTTTATGTGGCTTCGGTTCAAATAAAAATGGCTCGATAATCAATTAAAAGGGGTCAAATAAATAATTCTTTGAAGCAAGAAATTTTCTCGGTTGAGTTTTTAAAATTCCACAACTAAAGGATCAGATGGAAACCTCCGATGCGCCTCCAATAAGGATCCACGACAAAGTCATGCCCGGAAGAAAAAGTCTCACATAAGACGGAATGCGATCTTGCTAGCATGCGTGCGGAACGAAAAGCGCGACGCGTCTTTGAACAAGAAAAGGGCTCTTAATAAAATCAATATTAATTGCTACTCCAAGTTGGACGTCGATGTCGGCCTGTGCTTTTTGAATATTCAAGTTTCTCTTGTTGATAAAAAGTTGTTTATGAGGCCGATGTTGCTCCGCTTGCGTCCGGTTTTTACAACCTGACGTAACAGTAGAGAGTGGACAGTAGACGGACAAATGCTGTCCTGTCGTCTGCATTTGGAAATGAAATTGATTCCAAATGCCAATCTAAAATTAATTGCTTAATTTTAAACGCCGAACCCAATCTACCAATATCATTAGAATAAAATGCAGCATTACGGAACGTGTTTAGCAATTTACGAATTTACAAATGTTTGCGTTCGTAGACAGAAGCATTTAACAAATTAATTACAATTATATAACAGTTTTTTTTTTTTAATTTTGTGAAAAGTTTACGGAATGATTATGATATTGAAATTTGAATGTGAAATATAAATACACGTAGAAAAACATTATAGCGTAAATTGCTATACTTCTAGCATTCTGAGGATATTTCAGTTAATGTTACGGAAATTACTATACCTTTTTTATAGCAAACTTTCTTATATGATATAGTTAATTTTCTTACAAGATATAGTAAATTTTCGTATATGATATTGTACTGTGCAAAAATGTTATAACAATTTTTACAATATCTTGTAGTAAAAAATGTTGAATATATGGTGTTAAAAGTATTAAAAGTATGGTGTTACAAATGTTACTTCAATATAGTATAGTGATTTTGCATTGTTTTTGTTTCGATATCCTTGGAATGTCAGACTTATAGTAATGTTTAATATAAATTTGTTCTACCTGTATCAGTATGTTGAAATGGTTAATATTTTTAGAAATCAGTTTAATGCGTTCGTAATGATTCTCTTTTAAATTTCAATTATTGATCTGAACGGTGTGTTTGTTTAACTTTAATAGATACGAGAATGTGTTGAGTAAGAATAATTGAGTAATTAAGGAGCATTTAATTTAGATTATTAAATAATTGACTTGTAAATATGTTTATAAATTGTACAATTAAATGGAATTATATGATCTGAAGGTGTTGATTCGCATACGAAGGAAGCTAATTCATTTGCAATTTCGTACAATATGTGTATAATTTTTATTTAAATTTGAAATAATTGAAAATTGATCTTCTTACGGTTTCTTCTTATTTTATGCGACGATCGGGAGATTTAAAATCCAGCTTTAATGTAATTTTAATAAATTTCAGGTTTAAGTTTAAATTAAATTCAAGTTATCCAATCAGGAAACTTAGTCTTCCTAACCAGAAATCTATTGCCTTCTGATGTGGATTTAACCAAAGCACTGTCTAAAGTAACATAAACTTAGACCTAAACGCAAACTTCTCACTCGCCTCTGATGAAATGTTAATTCTTTCGAGGGTCCAAATTATATTAAGTCGAAAGCCTTAAAAATTAAAATAATAATATAATTTATTTAAATTGCATTTCATGATTTAACAAACTCTACTGAAGCCGCGAAAGTTTTTAATCGCTTTATATATATTACGAGAAAATTATTATTAACGCGGACCATAAACCTATATTGATATAAGAATAATAGAATAAATTAATCCATTTTTCCAACCCCTAAAACCATTGTTTGGCAATACCTTTTTTATTTTGAATCTTCTTTTTGCGCGACACAAAAGGTTTGTACAACTTGACTACGTATGTATACTATAAATTAATAATAAAAGTACTTTGGAATTCAAACGCCGAGGACTGAGCAACTTATCGATTTAACTAGATGAACATTTTATTTCTTGTCGGCCACGAGCGTTTATTCTTATTTGATCCGCTGCGCGGCACGCGAACTGGATACAGAGCGTAAGTATATAAGTGAGAATGCCAAGTACGCGGAGGGGGCGGGGATTCCCGGCGCCAATCGCTACTTTAATTAATGTCAAAGTCAAATTTAAATTTGTGCGTATAAAATCGTTGCGCTGCCATTTGCTTCGCAAAAATACACAACTTTTATTGTTTGCAACAACAAATCAAACGCGCCCGCGTTTCGAAAGTTAATTTTACTCCGCGCACGCCGGAAGTGCTTGATTCAGCTTTTCCGTTCAAATTGGATTAAATTATGAATAAGAACAAATCGGTGCAGGTTGGGAAAACGCTTTGGCAATCGAGGCGAATAAATAGAATCGCGTATGACTAATGTACGAGTTGTAAGGAAACCTTAATTAACACTTATTATCTCAATCAGTTTGATACGCATGCTTTACGAGCAGCCGATTGGTCGATAAATATAGAAACGGCTTATCGGCCGGTGGTTTTTCGAGTCGCGCATGGCATTTGTGGCAGGATCAATGGGAAACGCTTATTCAAATAAAAGGTCAAGTTAATAAATGCTAAGGACTATTCAATCACACGTGAGTTCTTAATTTCGCCGCGCACGATTGCTCGGTTAGATAACTTTATTAGCTCAATCATCGACTGGAATATACACGTTAAGGCGGCAACGTATCATATTGTAGTCGATACTTTCGTTGCAACTAGCGTCGATTCGATTGTGACGTAACGTTAACGTAACTCCGCCATTACATAATGACTGTTATTAATTGAGCGGCATAAGGTGGAGAAATGAGGCACATTTGCGTATTGCACTTAATGATATTGTCAAAAATTAAATTGAAAAATTAGCCTCGTCGGCGTTTATTAATCATGCCGACTGTTTGTTATGGGCAATTTATTTCGAACGTGTTTTTGCGCGCGCGAGGCATGCGAGTTAATTTAGTATTGATTTTTGCGTTAAAAACGCGAAATGGTATTTGCGGCGGTTAATTAAAGTCGGCTGGGAAAGTGCAAGACATTTAACGCCGAGAGCTTCATTTTTGCGAAGAAATGATTTTCACTTTGTGACGTCACTTAATGGATACATACGTATACACAAGTGGGTATGGATGGCGCACTTTCGCATAACGCTCGACGTGCGATCAATAGCGATCACCGACGGAGCATCGGAATCTTGAATAGTACTTGCTATTGAAGCGCGGATGTCTAGCAGTAACCGTCATTGATCCGGCGAGTTTGAATGCTGATCCTTATTGAAATTGCGGAATTTAGTAAAGCATTAGAAGATGCGATTGGTGATTAAAGTGCGTTTTGAAAGCCCCGAGCATTGGCCCGACTGCGCAATATGGCCGGCGAAAAGTTTGAACGCGCTTTCATTTCAAAATATTACGAGCAATCGCGCGCGGGCCTCGGCGGATTCATAATTAAACGCTTGTTTGCTGTAACCGCGCACTTGGTGGCGTACGACCTGGCCTGTAATTCGAAGCGATCGGAAAAGTATGATGTTAAAAACTGATCGTAACTAATGCTCGAAACAAAAAATGTGTACTCGAGTCACGTGTATTGGTTTGAAAGCCATCTGTACAATAGGTACATTTATAGGAAGTAGCAGCTGTTTTGCTGTAACGCTACAGCTGCTTAGATGTATTACCGTGGAGTATGACATGTTTATATCAATGTAACTGTATTATTCGCTCGCTAAAAATGTAGACATTAGGAAGTGAACGGTCCAGGGATTCTGTCGTTGTAACAATAAATAAAGGCATAAAGGTTTAAGTACGAGAAAGCGATGTTAACGTTGGGCAAATTTATTTGAACAAGCGCGGCGTTGAGTAAATGGCAAAATTAAAATTTCGTTTCAAAATTGTTATTTGCAAAGCAGCGACGAGGGCGACGGGCATTAGGATAAATTGTTGCTTATTTTTAGTATCCGAGAGTTTATACCTTTGAAATGACTTGGCAACGTTTCGCGTCAAAGAAAAAATTTGAGTTGGCAAAGTTGATCCAATGTTTGGCTTTGACGACGGCATATGCGATCGTATTTGGGTTAACGCGAAGCCGCGCGTACCGAGAAAATAAACGATCTCGTACTCGGAATTAAAACTTTTGATTATTGCGTGCAAAGGAGCGACCGTTTGCTCCGTTACGATCGATGAATCATCTCGGCGTACGCAAAATATTTATATATCTCGCAACACCAAACTCGCGCGTTATCGAAATTGCGATTCTATGACGCGAGTAATTCGAGCGTTTATGAAACACGTCGCAACGAGATAAGGAGAGCGCGCGCTAAAAAAGTCGCCGTCGACGATCGCCGTTTTTAAAGCCGACACGACTCCCAACCTCGCTAAAACGCAAAACAAGTCTGCGAGTTCATAAATAAGAAATTTGTGCGTACCGCACGCTATAAATTAATAAATCACATTATAAATCCAAGTCGGCTTTTATCCCGGAATCTCTAACCCCGAACTAGTTTGGAAATGACCTTTCACTCGGCGCCCGCGGTCGTGCATCATTCTTTTCATTTCAACTGTCTCGGTGCGTAAATAAGTTCCTTATGCGTATCCAGCTGGCAGCGCGCCGACTCAGAACGAGAAATCGGCGTCGTTGACATCCGCGCGCATTCGTGCACGTAACGCGAGAGGTTAAATTACGAGAGTGCACGGCAATGCAGAGCAACGCCGAGGCGCAAGATGCGAGAGCCGTGAGAAGGGCGCCACGATGAATCCTCGCGATTAACACGTCACCGTGGAAGAGCGTGTTTAATCAGCGCGCGAAGAAGACGCTGCGGGGCGTCCGTCCACATTCGGACCCCAAACTTCCTTTCTCTACATCACTGTCTCGCTTTCGCTTTATCTTGGCTTTGGCACGGCACAAAAGAGCGAGACGAACTGCGGGAGACACGCGCACTATTCGCCATAAATAACGGGGTCCGCGCGGCTACGAACTTACGGCTATGACGAGGACGATAATTGTGAGTTACGTTAGACCCCGCGGCCACTAAGAACCAACTACTTTTTTGCCGGCCCTTTTTTACTCCCTAAATCATTTTTTCTCGCTTTTTTTTCGTCGGTCTCGTTTCGCGCGAGCGCTTTGTTTTCAAAATGAAGATCAAGTTGGAGGCGTCAGGAGTGATCTCGCTGCTATTATACCGGCATAATTATTATCCGTAATGTCCGAGCCGCCCGATGGACAATTAGAAGCGACTCGTGTCCGAGCGCATTTGATTTGTAACGTCAACCAAATTTTGGTTCAAGCAACAAAAAGTGCTTGCTGAATCGGCGAAACACTCCTCTCCGCGTCGGCGAATTCTTCTATGCAAAATATTTACGCGGATTCCCACATGTTGCTTCCCATATAAATTGTCGAAAATTAGCACTTGCGCTGGAATTCAAACGACCCCGTGTATTATTTCCCATGCCAATTTTACACGTCGTTCCCATATCTCGATGTGTAGATTCTGTTTTGATTATACATATAACTTTTTTGTTCGGCAGCCGTTCGTTCGGTATTAATGCGGGCGCTAAAAGTATGTGGCTTGCATATGATAAGGCGTAACAAGTAAGAAACGCTCGGTGGAAGACGAACTGCAGCGGTGATAAAGGACCCAGAACCGTTGACTTCCGCTTGACGTTTTTGAAATTATTCGCCTTACATATATCATATCGTTTGCACTCGCAAATGACTTTGTCATCAATTATGTGCACATGCTCTGCAAGCATGTGCCCTCGAAATAACCCTTTTTCTATGTTTATTTTGGAAATTTAATGTTCTCGCAAGAAAATTTATTGAGATTGAGATGTAGCGTTGACGGCTGAAACGAATGAAAATATTCGGACGATTTCGCGCAAAGTAATCACACGTGTAAACGTACAGTGAAAAATGTATTTAGAAAGTTATGGTGCGTTTCATGTCAATCATTTCTTACAACTGTTACGATTATGATATTATGACTTCAAAGTTAAATATATGTATATGCTATTTCCAAACCAATGTGGCACTTTATTTTTAGATCAAAGAATTATTTTCAATTTTTTTAACTAGCGCGTTCATTTTTCATATCTCTTTATCTATATATATATACACACGAGTATAACATCTATCATACATCTAAGATGTAAAAATATATATAATGTTTCTTTATATTCATACTTTTTACATTCGTTAATTTAGTAATAAATTTAACTATAGACTTTTGAATATGAATATGTACTTTGCAAATAAATATAATATCAATGAAAAATCAATTTGCCATTATATCGTTACAAATGTTTCTTTCACTGCATATAATTATTCAACACAAAGGTTACTACTCGCACAAAGTCTTTTCATTTTTATCTTTCAAACCTCAGGGAATGTTACTGCGACTATAAATTATATACAAATAATTTACAAACCAACATAACTTTCTTAATTTGTTTAGTTCTATAATTATAATAAGAATGATGAATATAATGGCTAAAATGTTTATTATTTTTTAGAAATATTACATTGTTAAACAAATTCCAAAATAGATCTTTCAATAATGTAAATACATATGGAATTTATAAACTTTTCCATGAATACTATTTTAAATAAAATGTAAAATTAAAAATCAATGTACATTCTACACTGAAAAAAAATGCTAGGTTGAAACGGTTGGCACAAACATACGTATGGATGATGTAAACAAATGTATAGTTAATTTAAACATATTATGTTTACATTGACTATACGTATGCTTTGTTC
>JABFQC010001742.1:0-18132 GCA_022817085.1 Psilanteris sp. ZL-2020
TTCCTATATTTATGAGTTCAAAATTATAGAGACAGCTCTAGTAAAAATTTTCGTGAAAACCACTTTTTAAACATTATCAATCCTCTAATTATTGTAATTTTCAGTATTTTAAATAGTTTTTCTTTTTTGAAAGTAAATTCTTTCGTCACCTTAGACTACTTTTTTAAAATCATATTTTAAACAAATTTTAGAGTTAATTTTCTGTTGATTTCTTTGACTAAACAAAATTTTATTCAAGTTACAATTTCGACTTTATGAATTTATAAAATCATTTCTCAGAAAATTAGCTGTACTAAATTTTATGTGCATGGAGTTTAAAATGTTGAATCTAACAGCATATATTTATCAGTTGCATTATTAATATTAGTATTATTTATATTATATTATTAATAATTTTTCCAATTAAAATAAAATTATCATAAAGATGTTGATTAAATACATCTAAAATTAATTGATTGAAATTAACATTTAAACTTACATTAAATTTAACGGTAGTATTGACAAAACTTATTTTTATATATACATTTATAAACGGTTTACGCATTGGCATAAGAGCTCTGCAGAATGTGAAGAGTTATAAGCAGCATTAGTTTTTCATCCTTTAATATTAATAGATAATTATTAATATAATTAATATTTTTCAATTAAATTTGTACCATTTCGTATTTCAAACTAGTTCACATAGAAAAAGTTAGTATTTCATTAAAATAAATTATTATTGCCTTTAATTAATAATCAATTATAAACGACTATTTTTAATATAATATAAAATATATACAGATGTTTAATATCTTAAAATTGTTATCATATTGTGAAACACTTTTCTACTAGTTAAGAATCTTTATATGTTCATAAAGTTGCGAACAATTAATGGAAGGTTTTTATAAATAAAATACAATATTTATGTAAGTAAACAATATATTTATTGTTATCATCATTATTTCTAAGGCAATTGATACCAATATAAAAATCATACGTCAGAATTGTTGGGCATCAGAAATGATGAGCATATTCAAAATACTGATATTAGATAACTAATAATGTATCGCTGTGTATAATCTCAAAGACTTTTAACGTTACCCAATCAGGGTGAGAATCACGAAAATCGTCGAACTTTAATAAAGTTATCACAATTGAATTTTGATATACAAAACTGCACCTCCCTGCAAATCTAATCATCGAATAAACGTACCTTTTATATACTCATATCTGTGTCCGCACGTTTATATATATATATATATAATATTTATATATATAATAGTTATATATATATATTTATATATATATAAAATTATACATATATTTATATTTATCAAAACTAAAATCTCAGCGCAAAATTCAAATCTCAACACGACACTCCTCTAAAAAGTACAATCTAACACAAGATCAGTTTAGACTCAATAAAAAATTAAAAAAAAATGAAAAATAACGTGTTACATATAATGATATTAAAATTAAACGTTAACGCATAGTAAAAAGTAACGCAACGACGCCGTATTTTCCTTTCTTTTAAAAAGCTTCAACTTTTCAATGAAAAGAGTCTATATGGAACACTGCGAAACACTGTGCCTGACGCTCTTACAAATCGAAAAGCGTTCTTTCCGAATTTTTTCACATGAAAAAAATGCGGAAGACTGTTAACATTTTGGCGAATATCGAAGCCTTGCTGATTTCTTTGTAAACTGCTTAAACTAAAATACAAGTTAAAAATTAACAGAAAAAAATACGAGTGAAAAACAATTCGAGGAGTAAAAACTGGCATTCGTCTTAGTTGCCGTGAAAAACATCGTATAAGCTAAAACAAAAATAAAGAGTAAAAAGAAACGTACATTAATAATGATAATAATATAGGTAATAGATTCCGTTATCACGAGTTATTTAAAAGTTGCTAAACAAAGTTTTTGCAAAAATCGAAAATTAAATATTAAAACGAGAATATTCGATGAATAAAAAACTTTGTTTCTATAATATTATTTATAAGAATTAACTGTTGCCAGAACGTGGCTCCCCCGAAGATCAACTTTTAAATATTCCGGCTCGCGCGCGTGTAAAATCGTGACGTCGATGTCACGCATTAAAAACAGTCGGTGCTCGCGTTCCGACATAAATTTGAAATTAACAACAGAGTATAAAATTTGTTTATATTTATACAATACATAATTGTATTTATATGTCCGACGATTAACAATTCGGTTATAGATATTTCATATGGACGGTTATTTCCACGATCATCGAATCGTCAAGGCACTAATTGATTCAAAAATTCTGTTTCGCCATACACACAAGAAAAGTGCTTCATTTGTAAGCGACATTTATACTTTTCCGTTTTATTTATAAAATACTATAATAAAAAATTACTTTTTTTCATTACGTAACTCATTGTTTGATATAGAAAATTTTATAATTTTCAAACGATTTTATTAAAACAATAATAATTCATGATATGATATTAAAACAAAGCACTTTTTATGATAATGACAAAAATAATGCTTATAATAAGTGGGAAGTTGAAATTTCAAAATTTGCATAAGATAACGTTTGTGTACAATTGTCAACAACGTTTCCCACTAGTTATATAATATACTATAAACAATTGCTTTTTTGAATGAAAAAAGTGCTAAAGGCAAAAATTCACAATAATATTTTGCAGTTAAACGAATTTTACTTATTTATGATTAGAAATTTTAATGTTTGCCTTTAGCAATTTTTTGATTTCTATATATCTAACATTGGAAGAACTTAGACCTATATACAGGATTTGTTTGATTTACATGTTAGCGCATGATCATCAAACTACATTTTAAAAATGTATATAAAGTGTTCCGATCTAACTGACCATGAACTGATGCACCGAAATTTATAAAGATATATAAATCGACTATAGCCACGTGAGAACATTCTCAGATTTAACGGTGTTTGGATTTATCAGTGATTGCACATCGTCCAGGATATCGCTCGTAAACTCTTCACTCAACTGAAAAATTAAATAAAAACGATTAATATAACAAAAAGAATTATTTTATAATATTTCGTAACAATTGTAATTACATTATTTAATTCGTACCAATATCAAAACATACTTTTATTAAAAAATGTTTGATTAAAATATGTATATTTTATTTACAAAATTTCACTTTCATATATTAAATACGAAATACATTTAATAAAAATAGTAATTATAAAAAATAAGAAACTAGTATTGCATTGGATTAACAATAATAGCAGTTTTCTTACATTTAATCACATAAAGTTATAATTGATAATTTAGCGATGAATAAAACTTTTAAGACATTACATTTAAAGTTTATATATTTTTTAATCTAATTATTTATTTATTATTTTAAACATATTTGTAATTGTATTTATGTGTTATAAATAAAATATTTCAATTAATCGAATTTTGTTTATGGTAAATAGTATATTATTTAAGTTTATATATTCATAATATTTTGAAATTTTACCTGCAGTGAAGGTACTAAATCATCTGTTGAATCTATATTATCAGTCAAGGTGGGCAAATCCGGAGTTTCCATATGTGCCCTTCCATCTATAAAATGAATCTCTAATAAATGATAATTTATATGAATTTAAATAATGTATTTTTAAATTATAAAAATGTATTAGCTTATAAATAATTGTTATAATATAATATAGAAACAAATATATTAATATTATGATTTATTAGTAATGAATCATATTCAGACATTAAAGTGTTTAATATTTACATATGCAATTTGCAAAAAGGTTTCATAGATGTATTATAAAATGTATCATTAGTTTTTTAAAACAATAATTATTTGAATTGTACGATATATGTATAATATATATTTTATTGCTATATGTAAATAATATATTTTTAAATACAAAAATAATTACTTTATAACAGGCATTCACATAAAACTTATTTTAACTATACTTTTTTTATATATAATCAGTTATATGATAAAAACAGTTTTCATAGATTTTAATTTGTTAAAATTTGTGATTTACAGATAAACCTAAAATATGATACACGTGATCACTTCCTTTGCATTGGTTAAAAATATGTCAGAATAGCGAACGCCACCCGTAACAAGGTTTTTCGGTATTTTTAGAGTACAACTTATAACTCTTATGATCAAATAATTTTCAAAAATAAACTAACAATACAATTGGTGCATTGTGAATGCAAAAAATGCAACTAAATTTATTAGAAAACGTACAGTACATATAATACTCATCAGAATACTTAATTACTACAATGTCATTTTGTAGGTTTCTTTTGACATTTATATATTGTATTATAAATAGAAACTTTTATATATTGTGTTTAATATTATAGTATTATAATATTAAAATAATATTTTTTAATATTGAAATTATTATAAATAAAATATTATGTTTCTTTAAATACAGATATATGTTGATTTGAGTTAAGAAATAAATAATTAACCTTTTTGCAATTAATTTTTATTTTCTACTATGCAAAATATTATAAATTCATTAAAAGCATGCACAAACATAAAAACTTCTTTGAATATATATAAATATATATGTATATATAAAACTAACCACTTGTACCATCCATGTTATCATCGATATTAGCTAAGAAGTCTTCAGGTGTGTGTGGCATTGAATAAGCACCTCCCAAACCAAGACCACTATCTGCACTTTCTTGACGTGCATGTTGTTCATTAATTCCGGACAGGAAGGGATCCATTGGAGCATCAGTAGTACTTTGTCGGAGCATCAATTCCTGTAAAAGAAAAACAAATGTTAAATATAAATAAATCATATGCTCAAATTCAGTTTGATAACATTGCAAATCTGCTCGATTTACAATCCAAAACCTACAACATTTAATGAAATATGACAATAATCTTGAGGATAACTTGATAATTTTCTTTACTAAGTTCATGTCGATAACTAAATTTCAAAAAGAAAACGCGTATAAAAAATAAAATATACAGATATATATAAAACTAACTGATAATTAATTACAGAATGAAATGGATTGATTAAATAAATGATGAACAAATGAAACCATTTTATTCACGTGAAATATAATTAAAAATTAAAAGTTAGAATATAAAAAGTAAATATATTTTTGTTACATAAAAATATAATCATAATTATTCAATATAATAATTGTCAATTATTATAAATTATTACTAGAATTTTTTTTTGTTAACGCAAACTGGACCTTTTCTTATATACATATTTTTATATACAGTCATAATTGATGTACTCAGATATATACACTTTCTGAGTTATTGTTATATATAATTCTTTCTGTTATTAATTCTAAATTTATCTACAACTTTAGACGTTTGTATTTATTTTATAATGTAGTAACTTGAACGTATTTTCTTATTACTTTTATAACCTATTGATGCAAATGCAAATGTGGTCTATTAGAATAGAACAACATCCAATAAAACATTTATAAATCAATAATTAAAGTTACATAGATGAAATATTTAAAAATCACTCTAAATTCATTGTTAAGTTTATTTTGTTAAAACTTTCGTATACATTCATAAATCTGTATGTATAATTTTAGAACAGTTATAACGATATTTATTGATATGTTTATTATAAACATCTAATATATCATATTTCTATTATAAACGTAATCATAATTTGAATATGCATGTATACGATTTAAATATTAATTACACTGCCCCTTTATTCATTTATGTCATTACATAGAATAGTTAATGTAAAATATCTTAGTAAGTAATCGTGATAAACTACTTATAAGTTATGATAAGCTGAGAATACATTAACATTGCTGTCAACTTTAATAATAAAAAAAAAATTACGTGCAAACAATTAACCCAATGAACAATACAACCAATGGAACAATTAATTTAATATTTCTTAGTTTATTGTATAACAACATTATTATACTCAGAAAAAAATTCTTCTAAAAATTATTGTTCTGTAACTGTAAGACAGAATAGAAGTTTCGTTAAACATTACTGAATTAAACAATAAAAGATTTTAATTTTTCAGTAAATTATAACAAAGATACCCTAATAATTACTATAATATATATGATTTTAATTGCATTTTTATTTTACCCTGCAGTTACTAAACTAACTAGTAATTTTGAACTAATTTTTTTTCTGAGTATAAATTAATACATTAATTTAACAATAAATGCAATTTCATAATATTCTTTCCGATAACGTCACTTGTTTCACGCTTACATTAGTAGTTAAATTTAAATATTTATTGTGTTAGACAAACGTAGTGTGTGCTTCTAGGACACGTAACTTCACATTTAAACAAACAGCATGCAGTTTTAAACTTAATGGAGGTACGTTAACAAAAGAATGAATAAAAAAAGTATGGATTGGAACACAAGCCGACAAACGGACAGCCAACAAAATTTTGTAAAAATATAAAAATAAAATTACTAATTTCTCCTTGTCAGAAGAGATGAAATCATTATTCAACATCGCCCGGGGATTTCCTCTGTGGTGGTTAATGGGTGGGTTTCCTCTTTGATTCATACTGGTAACGTCTCCTACATTAGATAGATGTGAAAGGCCGCTTGCTCCCGGTCTTGTTACGTGTATGAGGTTCTGATGTGATTTAAATAAATTAGCGGTTACAAAAATATTGTATCGCTTCTGAATAAAAAGATAACATAAATTAAAAAAAAAAAAAGGAAACAGAATGCAAAATTAGTCAAGTATATAAAACAAACTAAAAAAGAAATTAAAATGGAAGATTATTACACATGGTCTTGTGACAAAACAAATCAATAAGTAAATAACACGCTTTCGTTTTTAAAATCATTCTAAATACCGTACGTAGATGGATGGTATCGGTATTTTAAGAATAATCATTTCCAAAGATCGAGCCTTTCGCGTTTTCTTTGTAGAACCAAAGGGCGGCTCGGTCGAACTCGGTATTTGCCGGCAGGCGTTTATTTGAAGCACGAATTAATTCAACTATAAGATGGATGTGTCTTACTTGTCGCCTAATTTCTTGTTGTCTCTGTTTCAAGCGCTCGCGTTCCAATTGAAGTGATTGAAGTCGTAATTTCTGCTGACAGGCTTGGATATTTTGACTGCTTTGGATTCCGGTCTGTGCGCCAGGTAGCCAATTCTGTGGTAATAAAGCTCCAGATGTCGGGGACCTTTGCACCTGCGAAGCTGCAATCAGAGTTCACTTATCTCCTGAACCAAAGTTTTTCTCATCGTATGATCAAATTATAACCAAAACATTGTCATTTAACACAATGTGCTCGTGACAGGTGTATTACAATACGCATTTACGTGCAGATACATTTTTGAAACACTTGTGCCAGACATGCAACCAATTTAATGGCATCAATTTTCAAGCATTGCTTATACTAATATTTGTTTGCCAAAGTTAAAGATATATTAAATTAATTATAAATATGTATATATAGATAGATATATTTATTTGCATAAACGTTTTATACTCTTGTCGGCGTATAACAGAATTATACATTTTTGCAGTAACTCGGTAGTTCACCCTAGCTTCATTTTCTGAAAAGTCTAATGATCAATTCTAAATGTTTTAATTGATATAAATAATACAATTAACAGAGCTGTTCCGAAGTGAAGCGACTTAAATTGCCGGGAAACGAGCACTCGTTTGTATCAATTTTGTTGCACCAGAGCTTTAATGTCGAAAAGCGGCCGTTGTCTCGGCGTAATCATAATAATGGTTTGGTCGATAGAACAGCTTAATTAATATATGTATTCGTTAAAATGATTTTGCACACCCTACTAGAAACTTCCAATCCGGATCCGATTCAGATCTGAATCAAAGTTTGCTATTCGTAACGTGAATCGGATCCGAATTTGAGCAATATATTTTTATCTGAAAGCATGCTATTCAAATAGAGTCGGACTTTGAGTTTGAAAGTCGAGTGAAATGGCCTCGAAATGCGAATTTAATTATCCGAGTCTATTCTGGTAAAAATGGTATAAATTCAGATCATAATATACTCATCGAACTCGGTTCCCATTCAAACTCGGGGGCTGCGCAGTCAGAATCAGATCCGAATAAGATGCGATGCGGAAATTCATAATAGGTTAATGTTTTAAATTTGATACTTTATTGGGAAATACGTACGAAGTCTAGGGTCGAACCAGGAGGTAGTGCGCGATTGATGATTGATGAAGTAGACTTCTCCGTCTGAAGTATTTGCCTGTTCCCAACCGTCTGGAAGAGGACCTAGCGCGCTCGTCGACGACGTGTTCTTACCACTTTCGATCGCTGCTGCGGCGACGGCGGCCACGCTAGCGGCTGCTGCCGTTTTTCGTGGGTCTTCCCAAGTCGTTGTCCTGGTTATGTGGCTGCAAAAATTTAAATCCCTCATTAATCCGTTTCGGGATGAGCGACGACGCGAAAACGTTGCGCCCGGCTTGTATAAATAGAATCAAAACGCGACGCGAGCTAAAAAATGAAGCGCGAAATGCGTATCCGAAATAAGCGTGAATCACGCGCGGCTCTAAAAAATTACATCGCAGAACCGATCGGAGCGTTCTCCAACTCGATCGCATTAAATTTAGACGTTTATCGGCGAAACCACTTTGAGCGGTTCTGTTACGCCGAGGGAGCTTTGGCCGCTGCTTATTGGTATTACTCATTTGAGTAAGTGCCCCGAAGTTAATATCCAGAAATTCGTTAATAAATCATCGGAACGCGCGCGCCAAGTGGAAGGCGCGAAAAATGTGAATGAGAACACAAAACGCGCGCTCGCTTCCTGTTTACGTGACGTCGTCGTCTCATTGACAATGAAAAATTGGACTTCAAATTTGCACGCGCTGTCTATATATAAGTTGTGATCGCTCACCCGACCGGTGGCGGGGGTCGGTCATTTTACGCGGATTCGTTAGTCATCCTAATTCAGAAAACGAATGCGCGACTAATAATAACGCCATTCAGCGAGTGACTCAAAGGAGTTGCGAGCACGGATCCTTAAAACGGCCGCCTGTCGTATCAGGAAGAGCTATTTTTGTTCCAAAAACTATCGGATGTGTGGAAATAGACGTGATTTCGCATCGCGGATGTTGGAATGGTTTTTGGGGTAGGCGTTTTAATGAACGCCGATGGAGAAACAACGATGATGTCAGAGATACGTTCGCCGGTGGATTTCAAAACAAATTTCCGCCGCTTTTCCTTAAAAGTCGGTTTTCACCGATCCTGTTTATTCCGCGCGGCGAAACAAATCGAGATAAATTAGTTATTGCGCACAAGCCTGGGAGTAACAACCGCAAAAGTTAATCCAACTGATTTAATATGTATATAATATTGATTTGTCGATCCGGCTTGGCTTCAGTCTTTGCACGATCTTCGCTCTCGTTTCGGAATCAAAGAGTCCGACCAAGGACACCAAATTAATAATTTCGTCAAAGTGTTACGAAAATGTGAGATATATTTTTAAATGCGCGACGTATCTGTCTATTAATATAACGAGTTCTATAAACGATTCGAGCGCTTTCTGTCTCTTTTTAATCGCTCCAAATCAATCGATTTAAAAATCGCGCGAGTGGCTGATTCCTTGGGTGCAAGTGCAAGGATACGTTTGATTATTATACGCAAGAATGGCACGAGCCACCATCCGCAACTTTTGTTTCGCGTTTCATTTGCCTTGTTTTTATAGCATTAACGAATCGAGTTCCGCAGACCGACGGACCGGTCCAAACCCGTGATTTATACTTGTATTTAATACACTTGCGTTAAAGGTTAATTAATGATACGATTAAAAAACGCGTGTGCGTATGTGAGGTACCAGTATATAGCGCCACCTACGTACTTGAAGCAATAACTTAACGGTGTTTGAAGATGAAATTGTGACGGAGAAAAATAAATGGCGCGACGAATAGGATTTTGCGCGAATTCGTGGACAAATGAGCAAATTTGTGTTTCAATTTATGTTTCACGAAAGTATGAATATCATCGTTACTCGACGTCACGAGGGCACCCAACGGTGTATTCGTTTTCAACTGTCACCGCGAAAACAAAATCGAACGTGAAAAGCTCCCGTTTTCTCGGTTCCCTGAAACTGTCAATAGCCATCAAATCGAAGTTAACATCCACAGGCATAATTTGTATATATATATATATATATATATATAACAATAATTTTAATCGGATTAAATAAACCACCGCGGCTTTTGAATGGCTACGCCAGCCAAAAATGTTATTCCGGCCGCAATGGGCGCGCATTAATTGAATTTTAATGTTAAATAATGCAAGACAAAGGCACAGAGATTGGCGCAATATTTTCTTCGGTTAGTTTGCGAATGTGCCGCCGGAGTCGCGGCTCGGGGCTGCGCGCGCAACCCACTGCGGTGCGCTTTTTGGCGCGCTTCCAAGTTGACGTCGCGCGTGAGCCAGCGACGACGTCGAAGAAGGCGGAGAAAGAGGCAACGGAGTATAACATTGGGAGTTGCAGAGGAGTTTTTGTGTAGCGCACGCACACGGCTCGCGAGAAACCACACGGTGTATTTTTACCCCGGACATCACGGCGCCGGACAACTCTTAAATAGATACTCGCGCGCTCCGCTATGCTTTCGTTCGCGGGTTCGCAGACTGTTGCCGCGCGATCGGCGCGTTTCCCCGAGACCTTCTTCTTCCGGCCAATGTTGCGATCGCACGAAAACGAGTACCGACTCGTCTGCCAGTTTGAATAAGAGATGCGTCATCCGCGTTGAGAGAAAAGTCCGATGCAAAGCGCTTCGAGGTTAGGACTAACTGTCATAACTTCAGATCGACGTAATTATAAGCTTTTGCAATGCGCGAATCGATAATCGGCGATTGTAAATAATTGCTTCGGCCAACGCGTGTAAATATCATTCATTTTTCGTGCACCAACATCGACGAATTGTCAACAATTAAATACCTCGGCTTGTTCCGCTGCTCGTGAAACTTTGCAAACAAAGAGGCGAAGGTGTTTTATCGCGACTCGATAATGTTGCTCGTCGACCATTCGTCGAGTCAATTTAATATCTCCGGCGGTATTTAAATCACTTAAATGTAAACGATTAATTACAAATTCGCTAGTGACTTTTTCTGCCACTGTGAGCGACGATATTAATTATAAGCCATGCCCGATTTTTGGCGCATTCGTTAATAACGATAATCTCTGTCAAGTATAAAAATAATAATTATTTGATTCATTTTTCTCTCGCCATTGTGAATTAACAACGGACGAAGATTTAACCTTTAATTGTATGTACTGAATTATTGCCAGAAGAAATTCGTACGAATAAGACAATGACACTAAACATATATACATATATGTTTACAAATGTGACATAAACATTAAAAGTTAATGAGATAACTGAATTAAAAGATTTGCATCACGATATAATCTCGCATTTATTTTATTTTTTTTTCTTTATAAACCACCATTTTGCATGCGTAATTACTTTGACATGTTTTTTAATTCCAAAACA
Organism: Psilanteris sp. ZL-2020; assembly: GCA_022817085.1. NCBI lineage: Eukaryota > Metazoa > Arthropoda > Insecta > Hymenoptera > Scelionidae > Psilanteris > Psilanteris sp. ZL-2020. The sequence goes on from JABFQC010001742.1 coordinate 11,433, forward strand.
TCTGGCGATCCAATTTATAGAACATTTAAACAATTCCAAATTGGACGATTAAACATGAAATAGCCTGATTATTCTGACTGTTTTTAATAACACAAGTAAATTGAAAAGGTGGAAATCAATTATTGACTTGTATTATATACCTTTCAAATACGTAAAGTTATTTTGAAATCATCTTTACATATATATAAATGCATACGCGTGTGTGCATATACATGTACATGAGCAAGATGATTTAGAAATAATATATGTTATCAACTTGAATTTAAAGGAAATATATATATATTGATATCGTTTGAAAAATAAAATGAATAAAATCTGATTCTGTATCGTATTTCTAAGTGTGTTATATGTTCGAATGAGGGTTTAAATTAAATTGACGGCATAAAAATTCAATTTAAATTGGATTTCCGTTCCGTTTATTTATTTTGTATATGTCAAGGAATTCACAAACCTAAATTATTATAATGACGTGATTCTATATATAGACATTGCCTAAAATCAGCGATTCATTGACTGTTTTCTAAAACACGATTTCGCGAATCGTGTGCATAACGGTTTCATCAAAATTTCGATTTCATGAAACAAATGACATTTTTGGTGCAAGAAATTTTGGTGAAATAAATAAGTAATAATAAAATAACATTTACCAATCCCTCGCAATCGATTAATTATTAATAAACAAGTTACAACTAATTGAAATTTGCCGACGCGATTTCTAATTCTTAAGATGTAAAAATGTTCCTTTAACATCTCTACGAATCGATAACAAATTAATTACACGCATTCTTCTATTTTATTTAAATTTGTATAAATACTCAAGGTCGTTCCAATTTGACTAACAAATCTTGCACAATTGTTTATAGAACTTGGAAACGGTTTACCTATGTGAATAATGAAACAAATTTTTATATATATATATATATATGCCGACTTGTAATTCTGAGTACTGATCAATAATTCATGAAATTAGTTTTATTAGCTTAGAAAAATATATATATACAAAAAAAGATTCCATACAAGTCTTAAGAAATGTAAGCCCTGCTATCATCAAATAGAATAAAACTAAAATGTGCACCTGACCACATGTCTTGATTTATTGTTTTGTTGTGCTATTTAAATATCGAGTACGTCAGAATTGTATGTTATTCTTAGTAGACTTTGTATAATATTAGGATATAAGTTTTCAATTAATTAATTGAACGGCAATTTTGTATCGGTCATCCTAAAACACAACCAATGAAAATGTAGAAACATTTCAGGAATGTATATCCGCTAATTTAAACATTTTTATTCAAATTTGTTCACTGCGATACGTATGTGTGTCTCGCATAACGGTGTTTATACTTTTATCAAGAAAAGACGAGGTTCTTCCAGAGATATAAACTACAAAGCAATACGTTGATAACTCTCGTTCAATTTATATAGACTCAACTTGTTTTAAACATTGCGTTCAACAATGTTACTCTAATAAGGACTAAAGACCACAAAAGGTTAACAAACTGGTAACTTAATTATCGACTTTTTGCTTATCTTTTGGGATTTCAGGGTTAACAGAACACGAGAACAATTAATGAAAAATGACTTAGAAAGCTGTAACGGCTAAAGCATTTCCGACTAAAAAATGATAATAAATTAAATCTGCTACTAATTTGTTTTCAGATTTTCGAGATCTCTGGATTCGAATCCGGATTATGCACATAAATCAAACCGCTCCACAGAAATTGTGCCAAATAATGCCTAAACAAACTACGTGGTGTTTGGGAAATACAAACGTAGTCCGTGTAATAACAACAACCGAGTTTCGAAGAACACGTTGCTGACGGAGGATCAATTTGGACACTGTACCCGCGGGCGAATCAAACGTCGTCGATAAAGCGGGATGTTTGTTGAGAAAAAAAAGGAAAAAAAAAAGAAAAAAAAGCCATTACATAATTGTACAAAGTTACCGTGATTTGAATCTCGGCGAGAAACAATTACTCTAGAACCACTCTGACGTGAAAACAGTGAAAAAAAAAGATGTCATTTGCCGATTAAAAAAAACGTGAAGGTCGCTTTGCTCAACGCGTGTGTGTTTTGTATGATAAGAGATTACACTATTACAATGATTGAGTTCATAAACGCGTTATGTTTTGATAAAAATCTGTTGAAAATTTTGAAATCATTCATTGAAGATAAATTATCAATAAATGCGCGTGTCCAATTTTTTTGTCAGTTCGTGCAGCCTCTTGTAAAAACTTTGAATTAAACAAGTTACAATTTAATTATCTTATACAGTCATCGTTATCGTAAAAAATATGTATGATATATTATACAATTTTATTTTAATGAGAGATAGCTATAAAAATAAATAAAGAATATTTAGCTCCCATTATCGGTATCCCAAATTGTTGGTGAACTAAATATAGACAATTAGAAGAAAAGTCGTACGTGCGTTTTGAGCGTTTCGTTTGTCATTATTAAATTAAGTCATAACTGTAATTAGTCCTGGTCTGCCGTCTCGCTTTGGTCAGGAGACAGACACGGGCAACAGAAAAGGATGCGACTTGAGATCCGTAAGAAGGAAACCACCGATTTGTGTTTGATCAATTTTCTGTACGCGTAATTCCGAACAATAACAACTCGACGATCGAGGAGAAGTCGCAGACCGTCACCTGCGATCATGGTTTTGACGATGAAAATTAGTTCCACGCTTTGCAACGAGCTTATGGACCTTTAATAAGGCCCGCATGCGCGGTTATCGTGCGTCTTAATCGAAATGGATTTATGGTCAAACGACTAAACGAAGGTCATTTTGGGAGCAAGCTTTAATGACCATTCCGGAGTGTGACACATTTCGTAGCAACTAATGTACAAAACTCATTTGATATCAGTTCTGAACTACTAAAATATCGATGATTGCTTTGCCGTTTTGAAAGTTGCCGCTCAAAACAAACAAAAAAACAAATTATTTGTATATTTTGAAAATAATTGGGAATTTGGTTTGAAATGATACTGGCGCATAAAAAAGGAATAAGAAAAGAAATGGTTTGTTTAAACCGTGTGATGAAAAAAGGATTGACTTTGAAAGTGATTTGTAATAAAAGAGCTGAATCAGAACAACATATGTTTAATTGAACGGGTTTTTAATTAAAAAGCAAAGCATTGGTTGATATTACTAATCATCAGAAAGTATATTATTTTGAAACAAATATTTGATCGTCGAGGTGAGAAATTATATTACAAACTTAGATTAACATATAAATTATGAACAAATTATTTGTGATAAATATTGGCAAAAAATGTACATTGTGTCATCACATTAGTCGATGAAATCGACTTCAAATTTGTTAATTAAAAAGTTATTATAGAACGTTTTTACGAAATTGCATAATTTCTCATTAGTTTTTTTTCGTTTAATCATTCATAATACGTAAATCACGATCTAGATTTGAGTTCAAATTAACTTGAATACATAATTCTGTTAATTTTTTAAAATACGATATTAAAAAAACGCAAAATGCCCGAAATAATGTTTTAATGAGATCTGATAACACATTACGCCTGTAAAAATACAATCAGATTTGAAAAAAAATACAACCGACGCGTTGGCTACATTTCTATATAACATATATATATACATTATATGATACGATAGGGTTCGTTTTGGACTGTAAGACTATATTTCATTAAAATGAACAATGAAATGGCGATATTTTTAGTTTTGATTCAATTTTTTAAAAAATTTAAACTTTTTAATTACGCCTACAATTAAACGGATCAACATATTATTAATCAACAACATCCGATTTACGGTTGGTAAAAGCATTAATTGCAACGATTTGCATATTGTGAAAGTATTATAATTCGGCTGCGGGAAAACATAATTTAATTACAGCAAATCACTGAAACCGTAACCTTTCATTCGTTGGAAGAAATTGCATATTCGATACGCGCAAAAGTTTGACGGTTATGCCGGTGCATTTTACGCGTTGCAACGTATATGTTGTTTATTTGTCTATTAAATTATATAACGCTTTGTGTACAATATCATCCGTTTACATCGGATCGGGTCGAGCGATTCCGTCAAGTTCCGGGCAACCTTATTCGCGAAGCATCCTTTCGGAATCGGTTCGAAAAGCGAAAACGGAAAAACGAACTTTTGGCAACGTCCGAACGCATTCGCGGCGATGAATTAGTGCGGAATCGGGTCGCAAGCGAGCGCGGAAAAATAAGTCCGAGACGCCGGTAACACAATTATTTCGCGAAAAGAGGATTATTATCCGAATGTAGTACGCGGTTGGCTAATTAGATTACGTGTTGGAGTGCGTTTGCACGCGGCGGCGGCGTAGATCACGTGTCGCGCCGTGTCGCCGCGCGTTGCGCAGCTTGTGGCGCACGCAAAGGCGCATTGACATGCGTGCTAATGTCCATGTATATACGGTTACTGCACGTCGCATTGTGGATACCTTCCAACGACCCTGGCCAGCAATGGCTACCGGTCTGTCCGTCTCACTCGTGTGCGCGCGCGCGTGCGATTGCCCGCTCGCGTACAACTTTCACCCACTTCGCTATGAAAATGCCCTCGAACACTCCCGTTTCCCGTTTCGCGTTGATAAAACCAACTGGACGCGAGCTCGCCGAAACCGTTATCAACGGCTTCGCAACGAAAATACGCGCGAACCGGCCGAATTCGCGAAAAAGCCGACACCGCGCTTTTACGTAACGCGAAGCGTTTAGAAATTGGTATGTGCGCCTTGTTAGGAAAGCGACGCGCACCGAGTTCCGTGACCATATACGTTTTTGTTTGTTTACGTTATTTATATTTTTAGGAAACGGCCGGTTTTCGCGCCGAGCCTTTGTCCGGCGCAGACAAAAGTCTCGATATCGATGTAATGGTTTGTTGTTTTTGCCGGCGTTTCATGACTGCTGGCTTTTTTTCCACACGCTCGCGCGATGTTATTGCGTTTCTGTCGGTGGTTGTTTTTGTTTGACAAACCGTTGGCTCGGAGCGGACGACGTTCCAATGCCTTAAATTTCAGCCGTGGCGCCTTTTTAACGGATTCGCGTCAAATTAGTTGCAAATCAGCCGGCGCGGTAATTGTTGTATCAAGCTGGAACGCGCGTTGCGTCGTCGTTTGCGGCAGAATCACGAACGAATATTGGCCAATTAGGCGGTCCGTTTTTCTCACGCCAAACTTGACACGTCTGTTTCAGCGTTTAATTGAATTGACCACTATATATTTGGAATACATTACGGAGCCAATCTAATTCAATACGAAGCACTTAATTTAGCTTGCAGTTGTATCAATTAGCCCCAACTGCGTTTAATTCGAAATCCGTCGTCGCAGACCGGAGTCGAAATAAACACCGTTTGACTCGCGATTCGGGAGCTTTTTCGCGCGCGAATCTTCGTCGAGCGGCGCCTCTGATTACAATCGACGTGTCTTGACGACGACGAGATTCGAGCGTCGAGGTTTGAAACTGCGATATTATTCATTAAAATGGGTAATAGAGCATCGGTTCGTTGATCACCATGCGCGCACAACTTCCTTCCTTCCATTGTCGTTCAACTTCCGCTACGACCCGGTGTGTATATATATATATATATATATATATGTAGATATAGATATAAAAGGAGATGCTACCTTATAATCTGCGGCTTTAAACACGTAACGCGGCTAGGACAAATAAACCGTGATTGACGTCGCGCGCAAACGCCGCTCGAAGACGCAAAAACAAAAGCTTCGAATGGCGAGAAAAAATGCAAGGCTCGGTCGTGAGAAGGAGCTGCGCGGAAACGACGTTTGGTTTAGGGGTTGGCGCAGCCGCGCGAGCGCCGACGGCATGAAACGTCGAGTAAAAATGCAAACGGAGCACGTGTCTGCGCTCCGTTTTTGAGGCAGATTACTTCAAGGATTTCGGGCCTTATCAGACGCGTTCACAAGACAAGTCATGTCCGACGACACTGGCGATGCGCGCGACACTGATTAACGCGCGATCACAATATTTTCGCAACTTGTTCCTTTTTCAACGGAACGTGTTTTTTTTGCAAATACGTAACGAGCTGACTAAACAGCGACGCCGAAGCTGCACTCGATACTAGATAAATGTGTGATTAATGTCACCTGTACAAAAATTGTTGCGATAACTTTTATTCGTGCGCTTTATTTTGAGTCGCGTTACGTAAACGGTGAGATAATTTTTTCAACGGTACATGCTTAGTGGATCGAAAGGAAATTCGTATGTAATCGCGACTCGTAACATCCAAACGGATATTCGATCTTTAACACGCTCGGTTATTCCCTGCGTTTCGCACCCAATCGCCGCTAATTGCGCTGCGGTTCTTGCGTCGCGTTAATTTAAAGTGGAATAAATGAAGTCGGCAATGTTCAAAATGTAGACGTCGAAACGAAAAATATTGACTCAAATATTTCGATACAAAAGACGGGAGGGGAAAAAATGAGAAGAATCATTGATGTTAAGCGACAATGACCATGATTGATTTTTGAATGGGTGATCATTAACGAAAAGTTTGAGGATACTGTTAGTTTCGGAGAATAGAGAGTGAGAAAAGTTTGTGTGAGGTTTGAAAAAGAGAAAGGTTGGGTTCCATATAGATAGGACAGTTGTTTCAATAAATGACACGGAATAGCATTATAGAAAACAGTTAAGAAGTGAATTGTTTTTGTTGAATTCAAACACTCCAATTTGAGAATTAACT
>JABFQC010001743.1:0-18130 GCA_022817085.1 Psilanteris sp. ZL-2020
CAATTATTTTATATTTAAATATAAAATTTTATTTTGTATTTTAAAGTTTTCATGTAACATATGTTTTTCAACTATTCGTTGATTTTTATGACCTATACGGATTTAAGCAACAAGAAAATTTATAAATTTATAGATTTACAAAAATAATTAAGGTATATTTCACTTCTTTTATATATAACCTACTTTTTACAATGTGCTTGAATTGAGTCAAATTCAAATCAATACCTAGTTTACTAATAATGATATCAGATATATATAAATATATTTATGTTGATCAGACAAACATTTATTTTGGGTTACAAAAAAATTGCATCAACTGCTTGAAAATACGTTCAATTTAATCTTTAGCAGTTATTGTAGTTTTAAAATAACACTGTATAGTTACTGGTAATAATGTTTGCACCAAGTAAATGTTGTCTGAACACAAAAATTATTAAGAACAGCACATATCGTGCTATCCTAGCTAAATTATTTTTTGAGTGCAGTAGTTTAATATTTAAAAAGTTATTCAAAATGTATCATGTATGTCGTTATATTAATAAATAAAAATGCATCAATTAAATATTGGCAGACTTGAATTACTACTCTGACAATTATAATAATAATAATTAAAAATAAAAAATTTAAAATGTGAATGTTGATATTAAAAACAATTCTGTCATATTATACACTATAAAACACTGAATGTATTATTTTAATATCAAACATTTTGAGACAGGAATTAAATTAGATTAAGTTAGTTTTCATCTCATCTTATCAAGTTTTGTATATTGAACACGTTCTGATAATAAATTGTGCAATTTGCTTTTATGCAAACACATTAAAATTTGTATAATAATAACCATAGACGTTGTTACCCTTGACCCTGTATGAAGCTAATTCATATTAATATATAAGCAATTTATAATTATTATTTTGATTATTATCATTTAGAACTTTTCATATATTTAATTATAAATATAAACAAATCCAATTATTTCTTTCATTTTATTATTATACTTAACAAATACTAAATATTTGAAAAAAATATGTAATTCAAGTATATATAGACAGAAAAAATATATTAAAAATTATACTCAAAAAATTTTAACTGCCTGACGAGAATGTTTTATGTTTGAATTATATATAAACATATCACATCTATTTCTGTAAAATTCGTAAAAATTGCTCAAATTTTATGTCTTTTATTTCTAAATTCAATCCTTCCGTCACACAATTAATATTTTACAAGCAAGTTGTAATACTGTTTTTCTCATCGTGTATTATTTAAAAACCCGTCGACTGTTAATCTTTCAGTCACATTAAATAATTGTACAGTGATTATGCGAAATTTATGACGTGCGTTACCGCGGCTCGTTACTTTCGCACAGACACCCGGGTGCATTTCGACCGAGTTGTCTTAATGCGTTCAAATTTATCGACAGGAAAATACAAACGGAGAATTCTTTCGACAACTGCGCTCTTACCGTGCGAATCCTCACTGTCGATATATTTCGATTATGACACGCCGACAGAAGATGCGAAAAGGGCCTCCTACTGGCTATAAATTAGCCTCCACGAATGTGTAAAGCGATCGTTTCCCACTGATTAATGCCATTGAAAGACTCATACACCACTCAGCTGCATCAAATTAGAATACCTTCCATTGCATAAATTATTCCTCCAAATTGTTTAGGAATAATTGTTATATATTATCCAATCGTTTACGGTCAGGGAGTTAATAACAAGAAAAAGAACAAACTTGACGCAAAAAACGACTTTGATTCGGGATAAAAAATTGTCGAAAAAAGTCTTACGCGAATCGTTGAAGTAAGAAAAAAGTCCCTCGCCGTGATTCCGTTACTCATAGCCTAACGAAGTTTCGTTCGTTGGCCGAAAATGGGCAAATTCAATCAAAACTGAAATCCCCGAGGAATCGGCATCGAATTGAACATTTTGAGAAATTTTATTTCGAACGACTGATGCCCCGCGATGTTATCTCGTTCGAAAATTCGTGTTTAAGTGTTTGCTTATGTTTCTCCCCTGTTTAGTGGATGATACGAATTTTCGGGGAAGCTCCGGGACCGACTTCTTTCAGTCTCTTCGTTGTAATTCTATAACCGTGCATATCTGCGCGTCTGTATCGAAACAGGGGTTCGGGTCACGGCCCCTTTTGTTGGACGATGATGTTGTTTCGCTCCGTTATTGGTCGCAAGTTTGCACTGGATACAGTATAGAGTGCTGTATTACAGTAGCGATGTTGCGAAGGGTCGGCTTTGCCAACATATGGGCTATATCGTGTTACAAGACGTTTGTCATCATCAGAGCAGTTATTGTTGCTTGGTCGACGAAGTCTCAAAACTGATGGTCAACTTTATTCGCCTTGTTCTAATTTTAATGGCCTTAGACAGACATTCAACCTATCTTTTCGAACAGAATTATTGTCTTTGGATGGAAACTCAAAAGAAACAATGCTTGAATGGAAACCTGTTACGTGAGAACGTTCCATTTGAACGGACCGTGTTATCGGGATTTTGATTTGTTGAGAAAAAAATCGGGAAAATTGTGATGCGCTATAAAAGTGAAGTGAGTTGTTTTTGGTGCAACTAATATGGAATCACATTTTGGACAAATTTTGAACAAACCGCTAATAGACTTACTGCTAATAGATTAACTGGAAAATTGAATATGTGAATTGAATATATGTACTAACTTCTTTGTAACCCCCGCGACATAGAATTTTATAAATTAATTTTGTAACCCCTTTTAAACAAGTGTCAATGAAAAATGTATACACATATATATAGTTGTAACTGCTTTGTGACCTGCGCGAAAAATGTAACTCAATTATATTGCAATCTCACGAATTCGCGTTCTCACGTATTTCTTTCCAAAATTTGAAAAGTATTCCGCAATCGAACGTACGACTTTCTTTGAATTACAACCCACCGTCTTTTGCAGCCATTCGACTAACCCTTTACTTGCTAAAATATTCCTGCGCGTGAAAAAATCGAATCTTTCAATTTTTAACGAGTTCTCACGCGACGTAATGTACTTTTTGCCGAAAATCGAGGGCAAGTGTGAAATATACGCTCATTGGGCTAAATTCGATTTTTTTCGTCGCGTAATTCGACACGAGTATTACAGTAGAATTGCGTTTCAATAATTGCGCGTAAGCGACCGAAAAAAAAACGAATTTCTGTTAACCCTTTGAATTGATGCTGAGTGGATTGCCGATTTGTGCAGCTGCGGGTCGATTTTGAGTCGCTTCTCGTCAAATTAGAACCTTTTTTTCCGTGAAAAAGAAACGCTTTAGCCTCAATTTTATAACCCATTGATACTCCGGTCGGCTATTATGACTTCACGGGGGATCGTGGACCCCATTGGTATATTGGGCTTCTGAGATGTGTTTCATTTTTTTTCTTTATCACATTACATTCACTTTTCGGAATACTCGTTATGAATTTTAACGCTCGCTGGCAAGCGCGGCGTAAAATTCAAATGATTACAGTTCCGATGTACGGTCATATTTCATCCGTGGAAAATTGGTTTTGGGTAGCTTCTTTAACGTATCTTCGGAGCTGAGTACGCAACAAAAAAGAGCGGCAAAAAGTAAGGAGTAATACGAGATCAATAATTCAATTGATATTTGATATTTAAGTACGAAATGCAGCCAGCTCAATTCAGACGAATAATTGTTTCAAATGTACCACCTGTACTTTTGTTCAACGTCGAATGTCTTTTCACGTAACAACTTTGGTTCCCTGGAAATTAAACATTCAAATTTATTAAGTTTGTTTATTAAATTATGTTTTGTATATATTACACGCAGAAAAATGTTGCATTAAAAATTACTGAAAGTTCACAGTAACTCACAAGACAAAAATTTAGTCAGAAAATAACGAACGTTTACTGTAAACATTGATGAATTTTCGGTATATATTTACAAACATCCATCAATGTTTACTGAAAAGTTCGGTAATTTTTGACTGAAATTTTGTTTTGAATAATATTTACTGAACTTTCAGTAATTTTTAATGCAACATTTTTCTGCGTGTATATATCTTCATTTCGCTTCTATTTATTTATATAGCTAATTATTTATATAATAATCACCATATATATAATTTTAGCGTTTGTTTTAATTTTGTTAATTTAATTGGATATATATATAACATAATCTATAGTTTAAATAAATTATTCGAATTTTAAAATAAATGGGTAAACAATTCATTATTATATTACGTAATAAAAAATATCTTTTCGAATTAAAAGAGTTCGATCAAGTACAATGTATATGGAAATATATATGGAAATAATATAAAAATGTATGGCATATGTTAAACCTATAATTAGGTTCAATATCATCATACTTCTATGAAACCGTCCTGAGAGAATATTATGGAATACGTTGTAATTTCCATAACTATTTATTTCGTGTCAGTCGTACATTTTTTAATGTTCTGTTATATTGTATTACGATGTTTTTTTATTTATAAATTTATAAGAATCTCTCATGAATATAAAAAATGTAAGATTTGTATATCAAAGCAGATGATTTACCAGAAAATGTCACTTGTAATATAATTACATTTATGAATATAGTTTTCAAAAATATGTTTTTTAATACGTAATGATTAAAAAAATCTAATCTTATCTTAAAGGGTAAAACGTCTGACAATAAAAGTTTTAAACAAAGAACACTCGACTATTATAAAACCAATAATATTTCATATTAATTCAATAATTATTTATACTTTTAACTTTTTGGTATACGTTATCAGATGATTTTTATTTAATTTTTGTTTGAATTGCTTATAAAGAGATACGTAATTATTTACTCCATTAAAAAATATATATGCAAATTTATTTTACGAAATTTTAATACAGTATGAGAAATATATGTAAGATATCTATATAAGTACTAATAAGGTTTTTAATAACTATCTTTATTTAATATATTTTTAATCTAACATATTAATTTATTGTTTTAAAAAATATTATTAATATATTATCAAATTTATATTCGAATTGAACAAGTTTTTATTGTAATAGAAATAGAATCTATTATACGTTTATGTTTATAAAGACTTAAATTTCAATATTAAAAGTGTTAATATTGTTTAATAATACATTCGGATAAATCTGAAGAAAATCATGTATTTTTTTTGTACATAAAATTAGCATATGCAGTGACAGCTAACAATATAGAAGATAAAATAATAATTACAAATTATGCATTCAGTATAATAAAAATCATCACCAATAAACCAACATTAAAACATATTATATAGCCAATATCATTTAATAAATAAATAGTTTTTAAAACATAATTACATCTTAATTACATTGAATATTTGGTAAACGACTTTTTAGTATCACAATGACTAAATTATTAGTAATACAAATTCACGTCTATCGATTTTTTTTTATTTCAGAATTTTATATTAATGTTAATCTATATTAATTATCGCTCATTTACAGTTAATATGATATTATTTGTATTCTTATTATAAAACGTTATTAACGAATCTATTATAATAACAAATAAATATAACTATTTTTTAATGTATCCGTAGATTTAACTGAATGCAGACTTCACATAATGCCATATACACATTAAAATAAAATAAGATATATTTTTAACAAGTAAGATCTTGATATATGAGTTTGAAATGGATTAAGATGGAAATAGAAAATTGAAATATAGTATCCGAAATTGTCTTTATTCTAAAGTCCGACTTAATATAGATTTATTTAAATTATTGAAATTAATTACAACAATTTTTCATCTTGTTGACATTACAAATGTATTAACGTCACTTTCAACAATACAATATTATGATTTTCTGTCTACAATTGAATTTTAATATGCCCGACCATTGTCAACAGGAAATATGCGTCCATAGGAAACGGAACTTTTGAAAGTTTCAGTTTTAGATTTATAAATAGGAAAATTTGTAACATAATGGAATGGATTGAAAGTGGTAAATAAGCGTCGAGTACAGAAGTTTCGATGCAAGCACGTGAATAAATACAACATTAGTAACTAATCATCTTTCGGCTTCAAAAAGATGGAAAAATAAAACGATTTATCCGGTCGTACGACGGAACTGTAAAAGTTACGAAAATGTTCTCCAAATTATAAACAATTTTATTATTTTGATTTTCAAAAATATTTTTTATTTATTTTTATTTATTCATTTTTATTATATTATGATATAAAATATGTATATAATAACGATGTGTTTATTACATATTCATTCACAAGTTTTGTAAAATTTACAAAATATTTGGTACATTCAACTAAATTTTGGTTAAAAGAATAAACTATTGATTGGTCAATAAAACAGTTCTCTGCGTGTATATATAGACTAAATTTTACCACAATCATTTGTATGATTTTTACAAACTCTTATCAAATGCAAACTTCGAAGCAGACAAATTAAGTCGAAAGACGTTCTTTCGACGGTATCGACAAATCGGGAAAATTTGAAAAATATTGTTTTGCAAAAATAATATAATGAAAATGAAACGAACGTCAGGATTCGGAGCAGAGTTGCAGGACACATTTGTCATGATTATTCCTTTTAGTTACGCTTACTCTACGATATTCAGCTTCACCTTGATACACACACGTGGAATCGAATCTTCCGTTGATGTATTTTGTACACATAAATTTGCAACTCCTACGTCTTAATATCCATTCAAAAAAGTCGCCTTTTATATTTATGCTTGTTTTTTTGGCTCGCTATACATATAAAGCATCGCGGAGTACATCTATATTAGGATGCTGGATGAAATATCACATTAAGTGACATTCGATGAAATATACGTCGAATTATAAATATATAAGCAAAATTAGGATGCGAAATATTTTCTCAATGACTTTTTGGTTCTGTTTAGCAAAATGAATGCGTTTAGACTAATTTTAAGTTTTATTTGTATTGTATTTTAATATTATTTTTACCTGGACACTACATAACTACATAAATGACTACATAAATTTGCTCAAACTATAATTATAAAATATTTTCAGCACAGTAAAAAAATTAAAAAACAACTAAGAAAAGCTTAAATTTGTAATCTTTGATTTAATGATGTTGTATGCAAGCTATTCAGAATATTGTCATGAATTTTTATCATGAACATACAATAAATAAACAATAAATTTTAATTAATGACAGAATAATTAAGAATAATAACTTTCAAATTGAACTAATGTTCTACATTGAATTAAATATGGATTCAACGTATTTCAAAAGAAACGATGAATTAAACATTTAAAAAGGTTCAAAATGGTAAAAATGGCATAACAACTGCGAAGTGTTATTATGCAAGGAGCCATTCTTCTGCATCCAAGCAGAAGTTAAGTTCTGCTCTTGAAAAAAGACCGGCACCTCGCCTTGAGGCTAGTTGCACATTCAACAACCGTTCGCTGCTATTAAAATAAACATTTCATTATCTGCGAGGCTCAGCTGTAATGTGTTGTACTTAGATCACCGAAACCCTCGCGGATAATCCAGAACAACAACATCGGGGACCGCATTGTTTGACTACGCTTTGGGTTACGCGCCAACTATATAAACAATGCGGCATTACATACGCGATATGCCAGGATGTCGTTTTCAGGTATTTGCATAAATTAGCTGTCTGTTACACGCGTAAATACGTTGCAGCGTTGCCCATTAGGACCCAAAATATTCTCGCCGAATAAAAACACGGGGATATAACTGACAAATGATCCCATTTGCTAGTGGATTATCGTAAACAAAGCGCACTTTGAGGCTGCCGAATTGAACCGGATGAAATAGGAAAAAAAAAGTCGAAAAGCTACAATTGTTATTTTTTGGTTGAATGGTATAAAGCGGAATTAAGAAATATTACTATTATAACAGTATATATTTGTGTTATAATACTTTTCGGAATGAATGTGAAGTTGTTAAATGTGAATCGATAGGAATTTGTCGCTTGTTTAAGTATATAGTTTTTGAAAATAATATGTAAAAGTATGTAGTCCATTTAAAATATTATTGATTAATTGATTGAAAAGAGTAATTACATTACGATTATAATTATGATATATATTTTTTTATACAGTTAAGAATAGAAATAAATTGAAATATATATACGTGATAGTTATTTTTAATGATATAGACTTTTACAATTTCATTTTAAACAAAAATATAGTAAAAAGAAGTATTACAAAATAATAACATTTAAAAATTAAAATTTGTAACCCTTAACAGTTATGGCCACTCAAGGGGAAAATATTTTATATGTAAATAACATAGAATTTGTCATAAATTTCGATTCAGAATAAATTTTGCTTATGTCCATTTTATCTTAATTTTTAACAATTGTTTTCGTGTGTAAATAACATTACTGTATATAAATTATAAGTAATTTAATAATATAAATATCATATCAATGTAGAAATGGATCTAGAGTTAACCTACAAATACATTGTCACTAAACTAAGCATGTAAATTATTATTATAATAAATAATATATTATAAAATATTCTAATATATATATATTCAGTATCCTTTTTTTTCCTTGTCAAATCATTCTTAGTTTAAATTAAGAAATCTTATTTCCAAAAACGTATTATAATAAAACTGATTGTGTGCGAAAATTCGTTTCAGTTTTATACTTAAATTTCGACACATTTTTCGACATTTGAAGCGAAGTAGGCTTCTGACTTAAAATTGGATATCTCAATTTGTAAATCAACAATTTCATCTGATCTGGTTATGTTTGTTGTTGACAAAAACAACTGCGAAATCGGACACCCCATAGCCACACCCTATATGCATCAAGGAAAATCGTCCATTGTGACTGCTTGCAAAACGCAAAAGACACTTCATTGTCCTCGTGTTTGCAACACATAGTAGCATAAAGGAATTATGTAACTGTAAATTGAGCAAATACAAACGGCTGCTAGCCCTGTCCCGAGGCCGGCTTTACATTTTCTTTGGATTTCCAAGGGTGGTGTACTCTGTCCCATGGTATCGAATTGCAGGCGAGAAAGCTATCTCTATGAGACATCTACCGAAGTAAGATGCGGATCTGTCTAACGAAGTTCCAAGACAAAACCAGTAGCTACATTAGCTCGCTTATTATACCATCTACTTAGGCTCAACGATTTATTTATGCGAAACATTTCCGGTTGAAGGAATGTCTACCTTCGTACCTAAAATTCCTGTAAGAACGGATCATATACACGTTTGATTGCTTAAATCCAACAAACATTCAATATCAAGATGCCCCGAATTTGACCTTATCAAAATAACCCCCTAAAAGTACATTAACAAATACCGTGATTACTTCGTTCAGAATTGTTACTTCTGACTATCAAAAAAGATTTAAATTTAATTTTTAATATAATTAAATCCCCAAACAAACGTATTGAAGGACCATCGACCGAACTTGCAAAAATTTTTCTTTAAAATTTCGAAATTCGAATCCTGGCGCACTGGTGAGGGCAAAGGCAACTGCAACCGTCAAGTAGAGATTTGTACTCTCGCTATTCACCGTAGATTATCCTCGTCCGGATTGGGCAAAAAGGTGTCCGAATACACACTCGAGCTAATTCTGGAGATTTGCCAAATAATATGTGCGCGCGGTGGGCGACAATGGCAGAATTAGCCGGCTATTAGATACACCGGCGTCGACGGACTCGGCCAACGTCGAGTCAAATTACTGTTACTCTGGATCCACAATTGCGTCAAACAACATAATGCCGCGTGAACCGAGTCCCCATTCGCGTCTAACGTTACGATTTTAATAAACAAAATCGTAAGGTATCAGTGGGAAAGCAGCGACAATAAAGAAGACGCTATTGAGGGAGGTGTCGCGTGTTGGCACCAGCTTACGCAGCATCGCCGAAAACAAGCAAACAATGCAGAAGCGCGTCTCGATTTTCATGTCACAATACGCACAATGCGAGCAACAATGTATCCATCAATGCCATCACAAAGCGACCCTGTAAATTAGTCCAGCGGGATCTGGTGCATCCTGTGGGACGCGTTCGCTTGTCAATTCCAGTTAACACCACAATGCGACTCACATAATGGCGTCACGCGAAACCGGACCAAGTCCGGATTTGTATTAAGACGTTGTGCCAGGATTTTCCGTACAAATGTCTAATTTATTTGCGCCGTTCGGATGCAACGCGATCGTTTAAGGATTTCATAGTCGAGCAAGTCTGCTTTTCAACTCAAATTAGGTGAACCATTTTCAGCCAGAAGTGACTCAAAATTGCCGGAAGAAAATACAGACCTGAAAAAGTAGAGTTGTTTTCATTACCGCGGCAGATGGATTCGACGGAGGGTCAGGTAATTATAGAACAACAAAGATCATGGAAGAAACAACAACGGTTTGGTTGGTGCAGGAAAGTAATTCCAAGGATTTATTATAGCTTTGTTCTCGAGGGAGAACTGGTGGATGAAGGTGCCGGGTGGCAATTTAAGAAGTGCTTATCGATAGAGGACCTTCAATTAGGATAAACTAACTGACATTGAAGATGAGAAGTTGTTCTTAATAATGGTAATGGTGAAATTGAAGTACGAGTGATTATAATTAATTGAAGTAATTAAAAGTTTCTTTAGGACGTATGGATGAAAAAATATGGCTACGATTTTTGCGGTTCTTCAATTGTGTTATGACAGTCTTATCTTGGACATTACAATCAACGTTCCGGACTGGTTAAAAGCGTACAAGATGCGCGCAACAAGGACAAATAACAGCGTGGTCAAACCGGCCGGATAACAATGAGTTTGCATCAAATCCGGGGCCTGTTGTGTGTAAACTCGTGGGGCACTGAGTGCGACAATTGATGACAACACATTTGACAAAACGAACAGGAAAAAAGACATCGATTAATGATGGCGACCAGCACCTTTGCACGGGAACAGGCTTCGACAACAGAGTTATGGTCCGAGTGGGATTAGAATCGCTTTGACAATCCAGAAACAGGAAATAAATGTACGCGTTGGGAAACAGCGTTGTATTAATATATTTAAACAGTTGTCAAATATTTTGTAAATTCTAAATTTATGCTCTAACGGGAATTGTATATTTCTTTCAGCCAATTTTGATAGTTATTTTCATGTTTTGAATTTTCATATGTATATCTGTCATCTACGTACCCTAATATGCAAGATATATATATATATTAAAATGTAAATATTAATAGTTTTAGTTATCTGATTTACGATTAATCACTCGTTTGTATGTGGTCGAAAATAAAAAATATTACCAACAAGCCTTATTATTATTAATTTATAAATAATCTCCTTACCTCTATCTCCATCTTTCCCCATCCACACCGTTTGTTTCTCCAAATTGCTACACAATTTTACATAAGTATCACCTGCGTGTTCGAACAACGGCGATGAATTCATCGTGATTTTCATCCCCTTAAATATTGTACAACAACTTTTTTGACGTCTTGATCAAATTCAAAAGAGGTTTGTGCCTTTTGATAGGCTGAGCGATCCATTAATCATGGGGTTGCGTCCCCCGATTCTTTGACTCCGCGTAGCCAACTGAGACGGAGGATGTTCAGAAGTGTTCCTGTGTCAGCAATAAACCCTCGCATAATAGTAATAATGTTAGAGCCGCATGTTAGCCACAAGACAGAGATGCGCCTATACAGATTCGGTCGCAAACCGTGGTCCCATAGCCATCGGGCATTGACAGATCACAGAGGACATTCTGCCGTGCCGACGCGCCTCGCATTTGTCATCTCATATTGCGGCACGGAATCAAACGCGTCCTTTCAAATTCACCGGTCCCGTGAATAAATTCCCGCGTGCCAACCAGCGGGCTTTGTGTCGCGTTATTTATTTACCTTGAAACGCCGAAAAACGACACCTAAATGCTAGGGAACCGCGCGTGCTTGCGCGTCATTTTCATAAGGAATATTTTGATGACTAAAATCGAGCATTTAATCGGATCTACGGGTAGTGGGAATATACCGCAGATATAGCATTTCGGTCACGATTAGTGTGCCCCGAGATGCCTAATTAGTTATAGTAAATTCTGGAATTTAAACGACGCGAATCAAAAATAATAAAATAAAAAAGTCGATACCGTTGTTTTTTTTCGAAGGAATTTTGCAATTTTAGTGGTTTACGAGTTTATTAAATACACATTTTTTTACATTTTTTAATGTAAAAAATCGTTAATTAATGATTCAGTTTTTTTTATTTTATTACAAATGTATGTAAACTATGTATACGGAAATATTCATACAAATTATTGTATGTCAAAACAAATTGATATGACTTTGTACTTCAATGAATTATATGAATTAAGACGGTCTCAAATTTAAGTAACACATCTAACCCATGACTACGAGAATTTCACACCAGACGGAGTTAATAAAGATATAATACGTTTTTTAATAATAACAGTTTTTTGTTCAAGAAAAATGCTTAATCATTGATTGTATAGAATACGTGACATCATAATTGATGTTTGTAAAACACACAATAAAGAAGACGAAACAATTAATTTCCGTCAAGCCTTGTGCATCTTTGAGCATAAATATTTGTCTACGTCTACTGTATAGACGTTAGAGTTGTTTTTACCAAATTTGTCTGTAAACTATAAGGCGTCTGAAAGAAACCATCTTTAGTCAGGTTTGGTAAACATTTTTTCTGCGCTCTTCGAACATATGTTTCCAAGTCGAATCAAAACGAAGCCAAATGATATGTTCTTCTCGCAACGTTCGGAATATTTTTTCAGAGATCAATAACCCGTTTAATCGCAAAGTAAAATATTTGTATTAATTTAAAAAAAAACATACGTTTAATTGTTTCGTGCATCTGACAAACCATCTCTCATATGTTGTTTGTTTTCATCTTTGCGTCGAGCAACATCTGTTAAGAACTGTACAAAATGGAATTCCACGATTATTATTCACAATGTCGAACACATGCAAGGTGATAAAATTAATAATCAAGCTGGAACGTGAAAACAGGGAAGTCCGAGGTCGATGGAAATGCGCTTCATCTGTCTTACATCTCTATAATAAAAATAATCTGCTATTGGCAAAACAATGCTGCCCTATAGAAATAATCAGAATTGCACGAAACGTCGAATAATAAATACAAAATGATTGATCATTATGTTGAGTTGCAAGAAGCGAACTATATATATTCGACACCAATAACCGCGCTGAAATATGTGATTGCCTAGCTCCCCTTCGTGCAGTAAAAAACACTTAGGGGACGCAAAACCTGGAAAGATGATTTATTTGAATATAAACTTATCAAACGATTTGATCTTAACACACAGTTTTTATCGCCCAATCAGTTGGAATAGACGCGCAATTACATGTGCGTTTTCTATGCTTACATCAAACACGCTAACCCTTTTGAGCACTGATTTCGTATCAGAGAGTTGAATTAGAAGGAATTAAATCGAAAATATTTAACGATCCAAATCCTAAATAAGCTTCTGCAGATGAACGCAGCCGGTTATAAAATTACTAAATTAAAGGATTATTAATCTAAAAAAACATGAAAACTGTCGCACGGTAAAGGATGTACTACATTTGTTTATGGTGAACGTTGCGCAACAGATTTAATATACTCAATTCATTTTTTTTTGATTCTAGAAAACCTACTACCATTGTTCATAGTTTTATGTAACGCCGCATATTTATGTCACTGTGTGCAACGCATACCTAAACATTCAAAAGCGTGTAACATATTGCGAGCGTTCGCTTGGCAGCACGCATACTTTGACATATTCTCGTACGTCCAATTCCATTCAATTACAGCTCCAGCCAACCAAAATAGAAACCACCGAAATCAGTTCCCGCCACACAATATGGCTGATCGAGCGTAAGGGGATGAGAGGTGGATCAGTATCTTCCCCTTCGCAGCTCATTTCTATCAGTTGCTGTGTGGTAAACACGTTGTGCTAGCTAAAGTAATGATGGCCCATCATTCTATTGATTTGTGGCTCCATTAGTTTAGGGCTCGTAGGTTTCACACCTGGTCCTCTCAAATGCCTGTCAGCGATCCTCTCGATGATTCCAAATTGCTTCATCTATGAGACACCGAGCTTGATGTTTCAATCGACTGCGAGAATCTGAACAAATTCGAGTGTTTGTTATAAATAAATAAATAATTCAACAAACGTGATGCATGGTTCTTATTTTGAAACCAAATACGAAATGTACAATTCTTATTAGAAAAGTAAGTTGATTGTATTGTGAACTTTATTCATTATGATCATCGTTATCATTAAGATTATGACCATCCTCATCATTGTCATTATTACAATTATCATCAACACATGAGCAGACCTATCAATTAAAAATGAGTCACGTTATACTTTATAAATATAATCTTTGTATCTTTGTTAGATTTATGAAAACAAGAAAGATCAACAGCATACAGGGCAGAAAGTTGATTAAAACTGTAAGTACACTACTGTTCATGAATTATACATTGGATAACAGGTATTTAATATTCATCAGCTTGATTTAAACGCTGAAAAATATTAAAGATCACAAAGCAGGAAGCAACATCGTAAGCCACCTTATTTATAATATCGGCTGAAGAAGAACAACAAAAAAGCCTGGGAAGCTTTTATTCAAATGCTTATCATCATTCACAAAACAGTTGATGATATTCAAAATATTTGGTACCTAACGATCCGCCGATAATCGAGTCGACGCGTATCTCACCTTCAAGTCCAATGAAATTAATCATTTCCATGGGTTCTCGGGTTACAGAAGTCGTTAAAAAACATGCCATTTTTCCGTAGACTCGCCGATAAAAGGAACATCCCGCAGGCGCGTTAGTGGAAGGCTGCTTGAAAATAAGACGTCGGACGGTCGGTCGGTCGATTCCAAAGATGCCGCGCGAGATGAAAGAACTGCTCCCGGGCCACCGTGCGAGAATACACTCGACCATTAGATGAAAACCTGCCGCAGCGTTTTCGAATAACTATCCTCTAACAAGCTGATAATAAGTCTGACCACCGCACTCGATGAGATATAGTCTAAGTACCACAAACTGAAAAAGTGGCCGGCAATGAAAGACGAAACGCTTTTATACTCGATGGTATACCATTCATAACAATATTTACTGCATACAAATGAAACGTGTTAAAACTCGTATTCCATTATGTCCAGTAATTATGTTGTCAATTTTACCGATTTTTTCGTTCGATCAACCTTTTGATCCTGCCGTTATTTTCGTATAAATTTCGTTTGATTTGCATTCAAATATCACAATTATAACTGTCGACGGAAACTTTTTTTCGTACGGTTACAGATATAATTTATAATAATGTAGATTATGTTATTTGGATGTGTAGATATTCGTGGGATTGGGATTACTGTGGCATTTATGTGTGTAATTTTTGGCAATAATAAAAGTTAATTTTTAATGATATTACGATTTTGAAATTCGGAAATTTAAGTTATTAGAAGATTATATTGCTGTCGTTAAGCGAGGCTTAATTTAAGACATAATTTTGGAACGGTTCTATCCAGAAAGATTCTGTTTACGAAATATTATTAATAATATCGATAAGCCGATTAGTTCGCCGGATGTTAAGTTTTTATTTTACATCTTTACATTAATAGTCAGAAGTTAGCTAAATAACCTGGATATTTCATTAATAATTCTTAAACTCCTTAGTGATAAATTAGACTGTCAACATTTAGAATGTTATTTAATAATACGAGAAAAATGTTGGGAGTTTTGAAACATACAATTTTTTAAATTTACCGGTTTTACGAAATTACCCAAGAAACTGCTACTTTTTCATTAATATCAAAACATTTCTTTTTTTAAAAAACAATATTTTTTAACCAGAACATTAATGAATAACTTTATCAATTTACCTTATGAAATTAATTGATGAAAATAAATCTATTATACTTAAAATATCATTAATATATTTAAAATAATTGAAATAAAACTACAAAACTTAAAGTACATAAATACATAAGGAATTTTGCGCATATAAATGAAAAAATTAAATTTTACGCTTAATGTTTATATCGTAATTTAAGTTATCTAAAACGGTTATACGAAATGAAACGATGGCCTTATATCAATACAAAAATTCCAAACCGTAATTACACATAATTCACCAATATATCATTTCGACCGATTGAAGAAGTAAAACCTAAGCTGTTCATTTTCCGATCCAGTTTTCCTGTCGACGGAACACGCTTTTTTATCGAAAAAAGTAATGGCGGATGATTTATTTTGAATCGTCAGAATTGAAAGGCATAAGGGGAGGGCGATTAGGGATTTTGTTTTGAAAACTAATAAGGAATGCGAGCGTCGGTGTTAATTTTTGAATGGATCGAAAAATGTGTGTGTGATGCCAAGATGAATAGGGATTTTCCTGATTTCCTGGGGTATAATGTTAGATTTAAAAGTACAATGGCCGATCGTGATCTTTATTCACGGCGGCATCTTTGACCGCGCGGTGTTAACAATTTTGTATTTGTTGAAATGAATAGTCAGTTCCTCGAGTGTAACTTACCCGGGTGAAAATGGTGCATTTTGTGCGGTTAAATATATGATGATTTTTGGAATACAAATATTGTCGGGGAACCATTCAAATGTTTGTTACAAAAGTGAGCGACGTCTATTTTGTACACCCAAAATATCTGTATTCCGTATTATATCGCACAAGGCACAATTCCATTTGTTTAAAATATACGATCACAATCGAAGATGATCACACTTATCATCAACTTCTTTTCACCTCAATTTCGGAATCAAATTAACGACTAACAGATCGTAGATTTTAGAAAATTTCAAACATCGGTGGTAATTAATCATTACCAAAAGCCAATCATTAAAAAAAATGACCAGGAAGTTGGATTTGACGACTTATTTGAAATGTAAAGTTAACGAAACAATTATATTATTATACAATTTTTTATTACAGATAACTTTTTGATCTCAAATTCTAGTTGAGATCTAATTCTAGGTTCCATATATCGGTGTTCTTTTCTCTAATTCCGAAACGTTTAAAGCTGCGATTAATTATTAACCGGATTCAACTCGTTCGATTACTGATTTTTCCGATAAATTAAGAAATTCGTCGAATTGGTTAGTCCAATAAAAGGATCGGTTCTTCGATGCCCAGCCTCCCTCCGTGCAAACAAAGCTCGGACGAAAAAAAAACACCACGCTTCGTTTGTTTCCCGACAAACGGCATTATTAATAGCTGACATTATGTGACAAAGCAAAATAACATATTCCAGTGCCGCACAAAAATAATGCTCAATTGCATAAAGACTCGAATGAAAGCAACGCTCGACTCAATACACCTACGCCGACAAACATTTGTGCGGGATTCCGTGGCTTACGGTGAAAATAAATGGTTGATGACAAGTTGAAGAATTTTTTTATGACTTATGAATAAAAAATCAGTTCTTTGAATAGCGTACCGTTCACGGTTAATGTAAAATTGGATTCAAAATGCGTGCGAATGAAAGTGAATTAAACAAATCAAGTGTGGAAGGTTTTTGGAAAAGATGATGATTTCAATGTATGAAAATCCTTCTCTTAGATTAGAACAAACGTTGAACATTGAAAAAGAAAGTTGTATATTTGAATGGTAAATTATTATCTACCTTGATTAATTGGTGGGAATACAGAAAAAAATTCTCTACAATTTTATTAAACAATGTAATAAAAGTTACAGAGAAAATATACAGAGAATTGCACTGGAAAAAATAATGTGTTAACTGAACATAAAAATCTGTCGATCCAACAGATTTTCCAATTTAGGATAATTTTTATTTCTATGTTAATATATGCATGTTGTTATAACATATAATATAAGTGGTAGGATTAAGTTAATATGAGTTAGTTTATTATGGTATAGTCAATTAAACAGAATAAATAAATTATTTCATTAATAATTGTTTATATTATATTTAATTTAATTTATAACTTATTTTCGTGAAAATATGAATTTTCAACATCATTTAATATATACATTTATTCGAATAAATTTATGAAATAAAAGTCATAAATCTGTTAAATATAATTACTATTAAATTTATTTATTTATTTTTAGAATAGCTTGTTAATCCTTTGATTTTTAATAATAGTTATATAAAATGTATTCGATTTTTTTCATCATTAAA